>CATQJL010000316.1:33849213-34139197 GCA_958299035.1 Cylicocyclus nassatus
AAGCAGTGGTATCAACGCAGAGTACTAGTGATCTACTGCCGTATCTTTCGTTCTGTGAACTATAAGAATGTTTGCCCATATATAAGCAACATTGTGTCATCTTGGTCAGCTCATTTGTCGCATTCAGTCACAACAGCTGACACATCGAGTGGCTATCCGCTGCAACACGGTGATACATTTGGTGGGTACACAGCTCCTCCTGAACTCTCTATTTTCACTTGAGACGAATCGAATGGCAGCTAGGATGAGGTGTTTGACGGCTCAGAACGTGTATCACTATAACTGACACCTTTTCAGCCTCTGAAGACGGCGTCCTGCCGAAACGTCAGGCAATAAAGTATCACCATTAACAACCTGTATACGGCACAGCAAAGTAATTGGAATTGTTCATACCAAGAGAAACCATGCCCAGGTTCAAAGATAAGAGGACTTACAAGATATTGTGATGCTAGTTTAACATCCTAGCACTTTTTTCGAGCAGATTCCTAGCTACACGCCGTCTTACGACATTTAGAAGTTTGTTAATTACTCACAACAGCAAGCCCATAACTCGCTTCGGAATAATGCTAAGCAGCTAGGCACAGCATATTTGAAATCAGCGTTGAAAGCTGATTCTAAATATATTTGTGTCATCGCAAAAGGCGAATCTAAGTTAGTATCCTTCCCTTGTTAGTTGGCTTTCCAAAATTTTGAAGTTTTATTTCTGATGCTATCAAAATTCACATTTGGTCATCTTAAAACCTGCAGAACATCAAACGGGGCAGAGCTAAAGTGTCATTCGATGCAGCTTTCTTTTTCCCGTTTTGATAGGCGTTTCTTCCCATTTCAGTATCTGGTTGTGATGCAAAAATTGCTATTTGACACTTGCATCTTCGACTCTATATACAAATTCACCAGTGGAAAACACATTCACGAGAACATGGGGCATAAGTGGACTTCTTGTCGAGAATACAGGGAATGATAATGCGCACTTTCATTACATGCATAAATGCTTTGCGTTCGGCAAGAATGAGGCAGTCCTCTCAAGATTCAACGGGAAAGCGTGAAATGGCGGTAAGATCTTGTACCTAGCCCGGTAGATTAAAGACAGGCAAACTCAAATAATCTCAAATACTGCCCAAGCAGCTTTTCTTCCTCTTTAGCAGTCGTGTTCCTGTGCTGGTTACTCTTTCATTCTAAAACAATTGCCAAAATTTCGAGGCCATGGTTTTTATCATGTTTTTTTCTTAGCGTAATCCTTATAGACTTTTGAGAAAGCTTTGATAGCATTCAGATAGCGTAAACAAAGTGCAGTGCAGTAAAATTGTTTGGCACTTAGCTGGCTTTTCAAACTTTTCAAAATTATATTTCTGATGCTATCAATCACATATGTTCATCCTAAATCTCACAGAACATCACGGAGCACAGCTAAATGTCATTCGATGCAACTTCCTCTCCTTCTTGATGGGCGTTTTTTCTTCCCAATTCGGCATTTGGCGATAAAATCATCAAAAGTCCTAGTTTCAAATCCGCCTTTTGTTGTACTATAAAAGGCGAGACTTGATATTTCAAAGCGGCAAGCTTTGATGCTTTGTAAGGTTAGTGTGTTATCATGATCTATCTTTGCAAGTTTAAAATTCCAACGATTTGTTAACGTTTGGAGCGTTTGTGACTTTGAGAGTTCGCGAAAATGAATAGTTTTGGGAATATTATCCCAAAAAATACTAACAAGGAAAGGACCCTCGGTCGAAGTGGGGTTTCCACACGTGATGCATATCATTGTGCTGGTCTTGGGGCACTAATACCAATCCGTCTTCCTTAGCTGCTCAATGATCTTCCGCAAAAAGTTACGAGTGATGATTTTTCCAAGATGACCACGGATAGCTTGAGTTGGCGGCACCGAGATATATCAGTTGTGGATGGATGGCCGAGTGGATAACTGTGGAGACTATAGAGGAGGTGGTAGAAAGTTCTAAATACTTATGTTTCAAACATTTTTGCATTTATGAAGTTATTCAACGGGTGCAGGGTGTTTCTCCGCCTTAGGGCCCTCTAAGGATACGTATAAACAATACAATCTACAAAATGGAAGAATGATTGGAACATAAGTATTCCATCCATAAGTATTCCAAACTTTCTACCACTTCCTCCACAGTCTCCACAGTTATCCACTCGTCCATCCATCCACAATTGACATTTCTCAATGCCGCTAACTTAAGCAATCCGTGGTCAAACTGGGGAAACCATCGCTCGTAACCTTTCTCAGAAGATCATTGAGCAGCTAAGGAACACGGATTTGCTATTAGTGCCCCAAGACCAGCACAACGATATGCATCACGTGTGGGAACCCCACTTCGACCGAGGGTCCTTCCCTTGTAAGAAGCTAAATGAAGATGAGAAAAAATTGCATTGCATTGCACTTTGTTTACGCTATTTGACTGCTATCGCTTTTCCAAAGGTTTGAAAGGAAGTGTGAAAAATCACCAAAGTTGCGCATGGTAAAACCATGGGTTTGAAATATGGGCAGTTATCTTAAAAACCACCAAAGCAAATGGTCTAAAGACATGACTATTGGAAAGAGGAAGAAAGACTGCGCCTGTTTTTGCTTAAGGCATTTGTCTGTCTTTATTCCACGTGTTTTTATGAGAGCTTAGATGAACGGAAACCTTCGGAACCACCTAATATCGCCGTAAAATAAAGTCTTGTTCAGTAGACAGCACATGATAGTTTTTTTTTTATTACAGTGCACTCGAGATTTTTACGGAAGCTGGCAGGCATTTTAACACTGGGCGCTATCAGTCTATCAAGTCTATAGTAATCGAGGAATAGGCAAAGTTGATCAATAAGCAAGTGATCTTACAATTAGCATACAACTTGGAGTTGAGATTATCTGGAATTTTTTCTCAGACAAAACAGATCTTTCTCATTGCAATCAAGAAAATGATGGTGACTAAAATATCAGATTTGAACGGCAAATACCACCTTGCGATCCATGTGCAGCAGCAGCAGTAGGGGAGACGGCGGCACAGCCATTGCCACCGCTTACTGAAAGACCACCACCACCGCCACCACCGTCTCCACCTTCAGCCACTGATGCACTTACAGATGTATGCGTGAGACGTCCGCAACAAGCTCTTCTTTCTCAAACTACGATAAGAAAGGAAGTTACAAGAGAGCGCTATGTAATGTGTCTCCAAGAAGACGCTGGCGTCCTAGGTACTGGTTCCCACCTCCACCGGCTCCACCACCTCTGACAACCACCACCACCGCGCCGCCGCAGCTGCTGCGTCCAGCAGTAAAATACAAATTTGTGTACCACCGTCAAAAACCTTGGTACACTCACAACATATATGCCGCCAAGGTTCACTGCACTAACACTAGCGGTCCTTGCGCAATAGCCATTGAAGATGCCTGTAATGTTTCACTTTTATGTCACATCAAGCTTGTGATTTTGGTAAAAATCTAAAATGATTATTACGTACATATATCAAATTTGAGAAGAGTGCTTCTTCTAGTGATATCTTGCTTTTCGTAATCCTTCAACGCAAAGACGGTAGCTGGTGTCGTGATGAGCTTTACTGACAACCTACGGAACTGGCGAAATTCGAGAGATGCTTTGTGCCCAAGGCGATGCTCAAGTGACGAGAGTGGGGCTTATAAGAAGGAAAAGATATGAATTTCCATAACGTAAATTAAACGCGATCAGATCAGATTTCATAAGTTCCAAATTATTATTCTGATATTTTCTCCTATTAGTGCAATTAAAGCCTGGGAAGTGGCAGATACGATGGAATATAACTTTTACACTAAACTTACGGATAATTTTTGAATAAAGATCTTCGAAAAAAAGCAAAACCTCAAGAGCTACGACGATTTTAGCCCCTGATATCATCAGGAATAAATTTGTGCAAATTTACATTACTTATGAAAAGTCTGTTGGAGACTGTGGTCCCTTCATCAAAAAAGTCACTGTAACTTTTGAGGTGTTGTCTTCTATAGGGGTCATATTCGAGTTTAAATCTGCAATGGATCATTGTGTGGTGGTCATCTCAAGATAAGACACATTCCAGTATCTTACCAAAAATGGCAGCAAAATTTTGCATCACCCGTGGATCCTTTTCAGCGCCCGGCACGCGTTGGTTTCAAGCTTTTTGACAACGAAGCCCACCCCATGACTTTGCGAGAATTTACGAAGTCCCTCTTGACGTAAATATCAGTAAGGAAATCCTTATCCAACCAAAATAACAATAAAAAGCCAAAAAAGCGCATTGAGTTATCTGGTGTACCCAAAATCAAAAAGGAAACACTTCGAGCCGATTAAAGGCTTTGCCATTAATATAGTACCATTTTAGTGCTTGAAATGTCGAAAACTTTTATACCAATCACATCTGTAATCCTCAACAATCCGGCGATGCATTTTTCGCCACATAGTTCAAAGGACAGCGCATGACTGGAGCGCGATATCTCTATCAACGCGTTGAATTACACTACTTTTGGTTCAAAAAAGAGGAGAGGCAATGGTTTGATTTGCTCTCTTCACAGTATAATAGATTTTTGACCGTTTTAATCGTCCAGATCAAAAAGGTTCAAACCTTATGTGAACTGTCCGATATTTATGCTCCGAACCAATGCATTTGGTTTGGTGTTGGTTCAGAAACCAACAAATTTGGGAAAGGGTATCAGGACAAATAAGTTTTCGGAACTTTTTAGAAAACGTAGTTTGGAGTAATATTGCATACACATAGCCCAAATTTGGAGCCATGTAATTGTTTGTACGCTGTAAAAAGCTATTTGTTTGTCTGAGTCTTGCGTTTGAAATTGCGCGCTTACGAAAGAACATGTTTAACTCGTAAAACCTGACATTCATTCAGGAGCTTATAAAAACGACATCTCCGTTGCTTCTAGCTTCAAAAACGAACTCCCGTTTGACCCCAAACCATTTGTACCAAACCCCGATCCCTATTCAAAGCACATTCCCATATCATTTTTTACAACTCCTTTTTACAGCGATTTTTCAAAGATTTTTCGTTTTGAACAGAGTTTGAGAAATCACCTACTGCTTAAGATATGTGGTGGTGAATGCGAGTTATCCCAAATATAGCCAGCCCACAAGTGCGCTTGGAGAAAAATTGAGATCTCTATCGCGGGAGTTGCTGCGGCACAACAGGATGCAATCAGAAAACGTGGCACAATTAAGTCCAGTCGTTTATTGACTCGAAGTTATTTAGAAAAACGAAAATTCTATTCGGTGCTCCCCAACTCGAGTAAGGAGCTAGATAATGAAGCAAGAGGAAATCAAATTAGCCCCTTTTTGAGCATTCTTGCGACCCGCCTAAGACAAGATTTCCCTTTTATCTAAAATCTCAAGTTACTGCTCCCTAATAAATATAGAATATTAGAGAAGAGGGTATGCAGTACATACTAGCTCAATTTAGACTTCATACCATTTCTGGTATTCCATCCCTGGTCGAAAATCGCACTCAAATGTTGCTCATTCGCTACTTAGTGAATGCTATCAAGTGCAAAAACATTTGAAAGTGATGCTTTGTCATTAGCCAATACATCAAAAAATGAAATAAAAGGATTCAAAAACCGAATTTAGCACATATGCAAGGAAAACAATGTAATTTTTGTAAGTAAATGAGCAGTGTTGAGATAGTAAGCGCGGCAGTAGTATGTAGTGCTCCTTCGATAAAGACCATAAGGTGACCAAAGTGAACGATGGCAGTAAATTTTACGTTTACATTCGTTAATTATTCGCACGCGTATTCTTACATATTCAAAGCAATTTATTTGATCTGGTTCTCCGCTGATCTAGAGACATGGTCGAAATGTAAAACATTAGACCCTCTTGAAGTAACATGTTTTAGAGTTTCTTGAAATATCATCGTGCGTACATCTAGACTTGTGACTTGAGAAGTTGAAATCTAAGCTCGCACAGTAGCGGCACTATCGTTCATATCGTTCCCTACACTATTCAGTGATAAGATCCACCAAAAGTCAAAATCTCTATGAACTACGCTCCGAATTTCTGCTTAGACCGTGGACATACCTCACGCGATTTCAGTCGCCACGCGATCAGGCAATTTGCCAGATTTCCACTGTTCAATACTGGTAGACCTCAAATGCACAGCATGTTTAACTTTCATAGGTTAATAAAATGCAACTCAAAAAATCAGATCTGATTTCTTACTAAATGATGACTTTATTTCTTCCTACCAGTAGCTTCGTTGCCTATAGTTTAGTATCTGGACTTCGCTTTAGTGAGCTTTGTTCAGATTCTGCCTGCAATTCGGATCTTTTTCGTACATTCAGAAACCCATTAAGATGAGTTATGCACAACTGGAGTATTGTCAAATCGCGTGAGGTACACCCAGGGCGTTATGTTTCTTATCTACTGCAGTTTTTCCATTTATTTGAATTTGCGAATTTTGCAGATCCTTTGACATCACTTAGATTTGCCTTTGTGGAAATTTATTTGTGGTAAGCTCACATTGCTGTGACCTGTGTGTTCAAAGAGAAACGTCCAAGAGCGCTCACAGCTCTGTAATAGTAAACAGAGAGATCCGAATTGCAGGCAGAATCTGAACAAAGCTTACTTAAGCGGAAGTTTAGATACTAAACTATGGGCAACGAACGCTACTGGTAAGAATAAAAGTCATCATTTAGGAAGAAATCAGATACGATCTACAGCAAAGGGTTCTTGGTGCACCGGAAGGGGTTTAATTGATTATTTATTGAATATTCAGCCAACCCTACTACATTTTGAAAAGATGGTGAATGAAAGTAATATTTTGTCGCAAAGTCACCACGAACGGCGTTTTGTATTATCCTCAACAGCTTGACGTTTTTCCTTTTTTCGTTTTTCCGTTTTTCCGTTAGCTGTCTCCGGAAACGGAAAACGGAAACGTCACTATAGATGCGATAAGGATCTAGCAGTACTAAACATATCTGAGAGAAACACGCAAATCACCAAAGTAATGGGGTTTTGGAAAATTTGGCAAACCCTCAACATCATGGACGACAGCACGCTTTCGTTTACTTTATTCTCAGTAAAGTGTAATAGTTCGTTAGAATACCGAAGCGAAAAATTGAGAACTGTAAAAAGGAGAGTAAAGCATTTAGAGCTCAATCCCCACGGCGGAAATTTCATGCGTGTGACCCCAATAAGAAGTGTTCAGTCCCCAGTAGATCACAATACATTGATATTTGATTTTTTGCTTGCCACGTTAGTGCTGTCACTAAATATCATGAAACTTCTATTGATACCATTGTCGCATTGACGCATTCGAACATTTTCGTTCCTAGTAATAAGACAGGTCAAGTGCACTTTGCGTTAATATGATGTGACTAAAAATTGCTGTCAAACAAACAGGAAAGGGCTTAACGAGGCACCAAACATGAGAGTATTTTTGGGAAACGTACCGTCGTAATGAATAAGTGCAACGGAACTTGATTGTTCAAGTACTTGAATGTTTCGTACATAATTTTCGAATGCTCCTAAAATGTATAGCACAGCTACTGAACTTAAGCTACGCTTTGACACAGAATTAATTTGCAATGTTTTTCATACGATCTATTGTCGCGAAATTGCGCAGTCAAATAGAGCAAACCCTTCTCAACAACATTAAATAGTAACATTTTTTCATTTGAAACCCTACTAAGACCGAATTGATAAATCAAACAATGCTAAGAATTAGGAAACAAAAAATAGAGAGCACATTAGAAAACGCCTAACACTTTCATTTTTCTAGATGCGCATGGAGAGAAGCAGATGACCCTTAAGTTCATTTCGAAGCCATTTTTATGAATAAATCTTAGTAAGATCCTTTCTATCATAAATAGAGAGGGTTTTTTTTAAAAAAAACATTCCCCAAATTTCACTGTTGATTTTCAGAAGTTTACTGCCTATACATAGCGACTATCTCTAAAGATTTGAATTCCGTTGTAGAATGGCCTTTGAATGCAGCCGCTTCCAAATGATAGCACAAAGTACGTTTCACACTCACAAATGGATTGGCTTAGAAAGGTTCTGGCTCGTTTAGCAGAAGAGGAAAATAGCTTTTGGTAGAGTACACTTTTCGTATATCTGGTATTATGGCACTATTGGAAAGATTATAATTCATGCACCTTGCATGATGTGAGTGTGATGTGAACTGTCAAAAAATGAAAGTATTTTACTCGAATAAATCCCAAAATTTACGGCCTATAAACACGAAAAGAGAACCTTCTGCTCGGATTTACAGGTTCTCGAATTTCAGAGAAATTTTACTGTTACAAGTTTCAGAGTCAAACAGTAAAATAATGTGCCCTTCGTTGCTAAGCTACACGTTGAGAGTAGACCGGTTCATTATTCTAACGACAGAAGGCAGTATAGGAACATAAACAATATCAATCTACTGGATCCTGATAGGTTGCAGAGTTGACGCTGATGACGGGGCAAACAGCAGCCCAGGGATATCAGAGGCGCCGCCGGTCGGTTACCGGACCTTGGAGTTTCTCCCCGAACCCCGCGCGTATCGGCCACGCCCTAAAAAGCATGACTCAGCACCGAACTCAATAGGGGTGCTTGTGCTCACACCTCCCCACTTTATTTTAAGTCCGTCCCGGACTTGAAACAAATGCTACAATGAATAAAAATAGGGGAGCTACAAAAACAAAGGAACACAAAGAACTATATACAAGTAATGAGAATGAATTTGAAAGCGCACTCACCGTGGATTTTCAAAATAGTCTTTAGAAATACCGTCCTAGGTCAGATCGGCTGACGATGGCTCCTATCGAGGTTGACCAACTGATGACCCTGTTCCAGTAAGGGATCTTTTGTAGCATTCGGACATGTCCCAGGATGAATTGCCCATGACGGCATCGCGAAATTGCCACATTCATTCTTCGGTAGTCGTCCAGAAACTCCGCTGAATTAGGATCAACATTAGTACGTGTCGTAAGAATAATAGCTACCTCCTTTTCACGTCCTTGGACGGAATCTACCGTTGACAAGTCCACGCCTAATTCCACGGCCCTTGAGCATTGCCGCCGGTATTGCTCTCTATAGAATGTGATTATGCAAATGGCATCCGCCGCTATGCCCTTTCCGAACAATCGGTCAACTACGTCCCAACACGCGAGCGCTTCAGCCTCATTGTAGAGCGATTTGCTAGCAGCCCTTGCCGAAGTTGATGGGACATCGACCAAACATAAAGGGAATCGAGGGATGAGGAAAAGTCATTACCGACAGCAGCATTTGCCGATCCTCTCGCCGTAAGCCGCTAACTAGTTCGCCATTGTACGCCACACGGTTCGGCAGCTCTATGAGATCCGGGTGTGCGCGGAAAGTTGTTAGTAAAGGGGCTACGGGAACCGCGCGTGCTCTTGTCAGCACACTCATCACGCTCTGCGCCCCGAAACGCACTGGATTTGATGAGCGGGGCCACTTAGCGTGAGGTTCCAACTGATGAACGTCGCCTATGTACACGTGCCGACGAGCAGGTAGGCGGACTGCTAAAGCCATCAGCACTGGTTCCGGTATCTGTGAAGCCTCATCACCAATTAACACCTTGAAACCTTCCACGTGCTTCTTAAAGATACCCCCTGGACCGCTAACGTTCAACATGGACGATGTCGTCGCTAAGATCACGTTAGGCTTCATGAGGCGAAACAATAAGTCTACCATTTTCTGCACGTTCCTTGAGACGAACCTTTCACTGATGAAGTATTCTTCCCGATCCTCCTCCGTCATGCGAAACACGAGATCAGGGTCGTCTAGATATCGTTCAAGGACTTCCCTTCCTGACTGAAAGGCGCTGCACAAATCCAACTCGTCAGCGGTCAACTGTTCTGCGTACCGAGTTCCCAGTTCCTTGAGAAGTTCTCCCAAATCGGCCGAAGTTGGAGAGTTGTTCTCGGCTGCGGCAGTGTCCGACAGATAACGAACCACGGCAAGATGATTTTGATTATCTAGGGACAACAATGTCTCAGCAAATTGAGCCACGGCAGCATTTGTGGAAGCAGTCACTAACACCGGGGTTTTTCTTGCAATTAGGGCGGCTGCTAAAGCGCCCACAACAGTCTTACCAGTCCCAAACGCCGCCTGTATGGCGGCTATTGGCAAGTCGCTGAAAGCCAAGGCTAAGGCTTTGTGCTGATCCTCCGTGAGTACTATTTCTCTACCCTTAAGGCTGCAAGTGTAACCCTCATCTATGGGACCAAACAGCGCTGGTTCTTTTTCAGTTGCGCAATCCAAGAAACGCAGCCCGTAAGTGGTTTCTATTATCCGACTAGCAGTGGTGGACCGTTTGAGTTCCTCATACAAGTCCATTCTAGAGACACATTCGTAGGCAGGGTCGGCAGTAATGAGTGGCTTGCCGAGACGAACACAAATGTCTATAAAGGTGGCGCCGTCGAGCCGCCTTGCGAATTGCCGAACATTCTTCATGATGGAACCGTGAGACCAAGGAAAAGCACTAATGGATACAGCTAAAATCTTCGATTCAGAACGGTGTTCTATAGCGCGAACCTTTGTGAAGGCTATCGTAGATGATCCAGCAACCCACAAAATGACTGGGCGATTGACTGTCTAGCCGGCTTCGGTAGCCATCTCATGGAGTTCGAAGTCGATCATGATCGGACCAGCTGTCATGTTGGGAATAGACCCCGTAACCCAATGGGATTGACGGTCGTCGAACAAAGAATTAATTAAAGCAAGTGTCGAACACGCCACGTTGAATAAATCGCACATTTTCCGCATTGCCAGAGGTGTATCATAGAGAAATAATTGGAATCGACGAGCGCGATCCTCGAGAAACTCTACCTCCTGCGGTGGGAGATGGTGAACCGTGATTGGAAGGAGGCCTTCATCAGGATGCATCGGCATGAGTCGGCGAATCCATCGACACAACTAATTACGAGCTTCAACGGAGACCGGAGGTTCAGAGAAGCGAATGGCGCAAGAAACGTTATGACGTGATTCCCCCATGACCATTAGATTTTCGAACGCTGATTGCAAATTGAATCCACATACAGAAGGCCCTACTGCCACGGTATCCGGTGCCCCTTGGAAAGTAGCACGAAAGTGTTGAATCCTGTTCCGACGGACTGTGGTGAAAAGGACTATCCCGTAAATGGGCCTCTCTAACCGATGGGGGGTAACAAATGCAAATAAATCTGCTCGAAAGAAGAACGTCGATGTATTCTCGAGAGCCGTTGTGCGCGGATCGCGGGATTGCCTGAGCACTCCCTCCGGGTTCCTCAACGCTTAAACCGACGGTTTCACATCGTAAATCCAGACAAAATCCTTGACCGCTACCATGCCCTTATCAAAGCCCCGATGGTTTGAGAGTAAGTTGATACCAAAATTATCAAGGATGATGCAATGGAGTTCAAGGCGATCTGGCCCAAAGACGAAGAAATCTTTTGCCTCAAGAATTATTCCGGTTCCCCAACCAGTTGAAACAACCTGATAGAGCACTGGACGAACATTATTCAGCACCGGCGGTGCTAAGATAGTAGGGTGTTCACCTAGCGGCTGTCTTTCGAGATGACTTGTATCGGACTCGCGGTAGGTGTTAGAGAGCACTTGATGCATAACATGTTCGGAGCGTTGGCGAAATGCTACCGCATCTTCTATATGCTGTAATTCTATGAACGGAACAGGCTCCTCAAGATCTGAATTGAGTGATCCTAGGAAACAGTGAGCGAGCAAATTTCTGGTTAAGATAGCCCGGTTTAGGCAATTGACGATAGTGATCCAGAGACAAAACGTTACTCACTTGAAAATTCAGCTCGCGGAGGTGTCCCATGGGACGCGGAATACTAGATCAGCCCATGGGTGGAGGCCGCTTAGATAGCTACGATAACCGATAGGAGTCTTCTTTGGAAGTTCACCTGGTTGCGATCCTCGTTTCCGTTGCTTCACATTCTTGGAATCTCGCGTCGGGCGAGAACCTCGTCCGCGGCCAGCCCTCGCCGATACTCCCCAACCCCGCACTATCCTTGGTTCATTGACGGGAATTGAATCCATGCTACGCATGGGAAATGGATCAATAGGAACTAGAGGACTGTCAGCAAGCTCAGGAGTAGAAAAGGAACAAATCGGAGAAGGACTTCGCTTACGTGAACTAGATGGAATTTCGTCAGCGGTTGACAGATCTAGATTCGAAGACTTCCCGGACGAAATGTCCATCGGTTGAGAGCCTGAAGAACGGGAGGAATGAGAATGTTGGGACTCAGAATCCGAAGCTAACAGAGCCTCTTCCGAGAGGTCAAGATGGCTCGCTGACATGTGCATTTGGGCTTGGCTTATACCAGGAGAAAATGGCTGAGATTCCAGGATATCCGTAGCCGTGGCGGTCTGGCTCACGTCAGGTTGCGGCAAAGGTGGTGGAGGCGTTGCACAAACTGGCGGAACCGAAGAAGTGACCAAAGAAGAGGACGAGGTCAATACAGCAGGATCTGCCGAGTCCGACGTGTCCATCGGTTCGTCGTCGGCATTAGACTTGTCGCTTGGTTCGGTCGCTACGCGACTGGTTGAAGAGGATTTTTAAGAGAGGAAAGCGAACGAGATAACGAGGTAGAAGAAGATACGCCCTGAGCGAAAGCTGAGGTAAGGCTATCTAGGGACAAAGATAAAGTGGTATTAAATTTGTTGCTTGCTACGGCCGGTTCCCGGCAAGTAGAAGGTACAATGGACTTCCCTGAATCTGTGGGTTTGGACAAATTGTCGTCGTCGGAATCGTCCGCCATTGTGGAAAACGTTGAAGGAAGATTGTCGGGTTTACTCAAATTCTGAAAAACAAACCGTAATATGGGAAATACTATCAACGAGCACATTTGAAATTGAACGCGGATTATAATGAAGAAATTCGAGAACAGGAGAACTGGAATCGAGTGAAATGTACATGAAAACTGTGTAATTGAGGAAAGATATATAGATTTGAAAAGTAAAAATGAAACGGTAGCAGTAGAATGAGCTGTCGTGTCCAACATCAGCTTACGATGAAATCCGACGTGATCTGAAACGAGTGTCATAACGATGTGAAGGAGAAATCGGGGTTTCTTCCGTGGGAGCAGATACCGCATGCGAACGACCTGGAATAGTGACATCTGTTGCGTTAGTGTCTGTTAGCATTTGCTGCTCCTCGTCGGGTGTCCAGGGTGATGTGAAAACTGGACCCGAGAGCATGAAGCATTTCTTTACTTGATTCATGTGGACTCGTTTAGCGGGTGATTGTGGAGAGGAGACGCTGGTTATAGTCAAATGCGGAGGTTCTACTGCAAGTACGCGGAACTGGCCTAACCAAGGGTTTCGTAGTTTTCTGCGACAGGCCAATCTTGGGAGCAAAGTCTCTGAGGAAAACTCTATCGCCAACCTTGATATCAATGAGATGCAGATGGGTTTTGTCATGCTGGTGTTTAAATCGCTCCCGCTGTTGATCATTGAACGCTGCCGCCGACCGCCATGCAGCATGGAGAGTTGTAACTAACGTTTCCACGTATATCCCAGCGTCGTTATCTGTTGGCCAGTGCCGCTGAAGGTCCTGTTTAATGAGCAGATCTATATTAAAAATGGGGTCCCTGCCAAACATGAGAAAGAATGGTGTATTGTTAGTGCTTGTGTGGACGGTAGTGTTATACATAAAAGCGCACGCACTAACATACTTATCCCAATCGAGTTGATTTTCATTGATATAGGTGCGCAACATAGGATGAAAGGTAGCAAAAACCCTTTCGCAAGCACCATTGCCTTCATGATGATACGGCGTTGTAAAATATCGACCTATACGTAACAACCGGCCAATTTCGGAAACTACCTCACCTTGCAAATACGCCGCGTTATCCGATACTAGTTCTGTCATAGCGCCATATTTGAGAATGCACTCAGTCATCACCGCGTGCGCTACCGTGATCGCGGTACAGTCCGGTAATGGCACAGCGATAACGTATTTAGTAAAGTGATCAATCATGGCTAGAATATACTTATTACCGGACTCAGAGGTACGGATGGGCCCGGTGAGGTCAATGTATACTTTCTCAAATACGCCGTTAGCAGTGACCGGTATCATTAACTCTTTGTTCATTTGCTGAGCACGTTTACGTTGACATGCTTCGCAAGAACGTGCCAGGAGGAAAATGTTTTCAGACATATGCGGCCAAAAATACTTGCGGGCAATTTTGGCTAGAGTTTTGCGCCAGTTGAAGTGGCCTCCTGCCGAAGGACTAGAATGGAATGCTAGAAAGATTGGTTCTTTAAGCTTCTCTGGGACAACTAAGCGCTCATAGCGAAATTTGGAATTCGGATCCGCATCCACAAAATATAAGCACCCGTTATTTTTGATTACGCAAGACTCTGCCAACTTGAGCCAAGAACTTTTCTGTTCTTCGGGAAGGTCCGCAGGGAATCGATGAGTTTCCAGAAAAGTCATGATCGGGGAACAAAGCGAGTCAGCTTTTTGTTCAACCAAAGCATCATAAGGACGAATAGCTGTCAAAGTGCCCACATAAACAGTGGTTGGTCGGAGAGAGTAAGCAGCGGGAGACAATTTATTAATACTAACTGGAAACTCAACGATATCTGTGGATTCAGGGCTATCATCCTAAAAGCGAACATGTTTATTTACTGCACGAGAGAGGGCGTCAGCAACCACATTCAAGGAACCTTTCTGATACTCTATAGTTATATCGTAACTCTGCAATTCAACCACTCAACGCGCCAAGTTGTCATGAGTTTTGTTGTGTTTCAAGAGGTATGTAAGTGGGCGATGATCTGAATATACGGTAGTATGATTTCCGTATATGATGGCACGAAAGAATCTTAGCGCGCTAACAATTGCAAAAAGTTCAATATGCGTCGGGCTCCATTTTTGCTGCGATTCCGAAAGAGCTTTACTAAAATACCCAACGGCTACTAAACAATCGTCTTTACGCTTCTGAAATAGCGCGGCACCGACGGCAAGCTGACTACCATCCGTATGTAAGAAAAACTCCTTGTCCTCAGGAAATGCCAAACAAGGTTTGGAAAGCAGTAAGGTTTTAATACCTTGAAAAGCTTCGTCTTGTTCGGATCCCCAAACGAATTTTGCTTTGTTCTTGAGTAGCGCATACAGCGGAGCCGCGATAAGTGAAAAGTTAGCAATGAATTTGCGAAAGAAGTTGGCCATACCTATAAATCCTTTCACTTCCTTGATGGTCGTTGGAGTGGGAAAATCACGGATGGCCTGCAAATTGCGGTCCGCGGGGAAATAGGCATGTCCGGAGATTTCGTGGCCTAAAAACGTAATCTTAGTACGAGCAATCTCGGTTAGCTTCTTTCCCGAAACTTTTATGTTGAACTGGCGAAAACGGTAGAAGACTTTTCGTAGCGATTCTAAGTGACTAGGAAAATCTTTGTTAAAAATTATAATATCATCCAAGTAGGCTAAACAATTGTCTTCTAATCCTCCCAGTATGCGTGACATAGCACGCGAGAAATAAGCACCAGCGTTCTTGAGTCCAAAAGGTAGATAAACAAATTGATAAATTCCCCTGTGAGTGGCCCATCCACACTTCTCCTGACTTTCTGGGGAGAGTAATAGTTGCATATAGCCTGAAGCCAAGTCCAGGGTTGTGTAGAACTTGTGGCCAGCTACCTTGGCCAGAATGTCCTCTATTCGAGGGAGAGGATAGTGGTCAGGTATGGTAATATCATTCAATGGGCGAAAGTCCAAGCATACCCGAAGAGAGCCATCTCTTTTTCTCAGACGGTGTTGTGTACCCACGGCGTCACTTTCGACTATCCTCCCTGCCCGCAGCAGTTTATTGATATGATCATCTAACTCCTTTTGAAATTTCACCGGTATACGAGGTGGTCTGAAACGCATTGGTGGTATGTCGGAGGTTGTTCTGATAACTATAGAAGAATCCTCATAGGATCCAAGATCGTATGAATCTTGGGAAATTCTATCACCGAACTCTTGGAAAAGTATTCGCAATTGTTCTCGCTCCTCTTCCGAAACCTCTGCATGTGAGAGGTCTACAACAAAATTAGTGCGGGTATCGTGGCGTTTCGCCATATTCAAAGCCCCTAGAAACGCGTTATTGCTAGGCTTGCTTTATTTCCTTGATAAATGAGAAGTCTTCATCTAAGAAATATGGGAGAGCGGATGAAATTAGTTGGTCCTGATAAACTACTTGCGACGACGCGCACGGATTCGCAACAAGTACGTGGGATTTCCCAGATCTAATGATGGCTGGAGATACCATGAGATATTTGTCAGTAATTGTGGCTGGCTGCGATGTTAAAACCAGCGAAGAGGCATTGGAATACGAGAAACAAGGAAAAAAGTCTCAGTTTGCGGCGGGAGTACGGTAGTCTCGGCCACGCGAACAGGAACTGTCGAGTCAACAAGTGGTGCTGGAGTTGGAGCCGAGCATAAGATATTGATTTGTTCGCCAGCCACAGTAAAGAGCCTACGATTATAGCTAATGCACCAAGAAGGAAGGCGGGAAAGGAGATCATTGCTTAGTATAATATTGTAAGAGCCACCTGATTCCGGCACGCAGGGTGTTTCCGTGAAATATACTGGATGATTAAAAGTAAAAGAGCCAATTTGGAAACGAAGATGAGCTATGCCAATCAAATTGATTGGTATACCAGCCATATCCAAAGCTGCGGGTATATCACTTTCGAACAAAGCAAAGACGCCAAGCAATGATGCAGTGCTGCTCGAAGTTACCGTAATCACCGCGCCTGTGTCAATTAGAGCCAGAATATTGACATTATTAACCTTGATAGGTATCTGAGCGACAAAGAAGCTATCATCGCCACCTTTGAATCGCTGATCCAGATGTCACTCAGGATGTGGCCCGTCATCCTCGCAATCGGGATGTACTGACAGGACTCCTCCTGATTTGGCGTCCAGATTATCGCCGCCGATCCGTCTGGCATTACACAGTTGCCGGATTGGTACTGGCACTTACGCAAGTCGCCAACAGATGAGTCCGGGTAATCTGATCCGTGCCTCATATGGATAACCGTGTTTAGCAGATAGCAATTGGAGACCGATTTTGAATGGGTTACGCAACATCCAAACGGGGCAGAAGGCCATTCAAGCTGCAACTCATTCGTAGTTGACCAGGAGTCATCTCGCGCAGATAACGAACCATGCTCGCACTTATGATGCATGCGCATGTATTTACAAGCTTCTGCCGATACAATCTCATACTTTTCCGAGTAACGTTCCGATCGCGCGCCAAAGAAATTCACGGAGTAATAAGCGGTACGGGTAACAATTTTGCAGAGAGAGGCCGGTGTATCGTATCGCTGCGTATTAGGACGAAAGACCCGGATTGATAATGACTTTGGAATAGAATTGACGCGTGGAATGATGCGCGAACAGTTATAAGACAACGGCACCCGTGCGATCACATCAAAGGATTCTTTCGGACATAACCACGCCGGCGAATCAAATGATTGAACAAAAGAAATTAGCGAAGAAAGCAACACACATAACATCAATAATCGAACATCAGGAAGAGTCCTTGATTTTGCTTGAGGAGATGAGGAGAAGTAGTTATACGAGGAGTTTGCAAGCTCATCATTGCGCTTCACTAAAGTCGAAATGCGGGCTTCTGAATCATCAAGAGCTGCTTGCTTAGCGCACAAAGAAACAGATAAGTTTTTGATTCTCTCCTGAGCGTCCAAAAGTTCTTGCGAGGAATCTTGAGGAGTGATGTTCATTATTCTAGGAGATGACCTACGCAAAGAAGTACGAGGCGAACGATAACGATTGGTTGAAGAACGCGTACCTCCCGAGGAACGTCGAACTTTGGATGGGCATTGTTGTGCCATGTGGCCGAGTCCTCCGCAAGAATAGCATTGTGTTCGACTAGGAATACCGGGGCGTCGATTGTCTTGAAGCGGTCGTGGCGATATCCTTCCCTGAAAACGGCTATATCTAGGTGAAGCCCTTACATTTTGACGAGTAACTTTTTTAGGACCACGTTGTGATTGGGACCTTGGGGTTATGGTGTTAACGGGGATATTACGAGAGGCTGACAAAGAATGTATAGGATGATCAGTTACTGGTGACAACTCCTCCACAATTTGCGCTTTCTCCACCGCCTGCTGAAAGGTTGAAGGGTTGGCTAGCTCTACCTGATAGCGCACTTCCGATCGCAAACGGGCTACAAACTCTTCTAGCATTCGTTCCTGTAACCTAGCTGGATCCTGACCTGGGTTCGCCGGGCGTACTAGCTGAAAGGGTGAATCAGCTAATCATCCTTTGCGATCCGCAAAGGATGCACCTGATTCACCTGGCGCCTGTTTACAAACTGAAAGGGACCTGCGAGCCAAATTGCGCCTGTGGGGTCCTTCGTAATATCTTTCTAAATGCGCAACTACGGTATCGTAGTCTTGACGCTGCTCTGTCGTTAACTCCTCCACTTTGTCTCGTGCAGCACCGTCAAGACTCCCGATAAGATAGTTAGCTTTGAGCTTTGGTGTCAACGGTACGCTGCGCATATTCTGAATATCCTCGAAACGACGAAGCCAGACCGAAAACGGTGTGGGGTCCTTATTAGCGCCAGTGCAATAAGGTATCTCAGGTAGTCGAGAACCTTCTGATGATCGAGGGGTCCCGGGCAGCTGATCTATCCTTTGACCCACAGCATTGAAAGAATTATTAAGGTTAGTGATTAACGACTGATTACTATCATTCACTTGCCTTGCCAACGTAACGGTGGCCGCCTTCGCG
This sequence comes from Cylicocyclus nassatus, assembly GCA_958299035.1. Lineage (NCBI taxonomy): Eukaryota > Metazoa > Nematoda > Chromadorea > Rhabditida > Strongylidae > Cylicocyclus > Cylicocyclus nassatus. Next base: position 33,867,921 of record CATQJL010000316.1, read on the forward strand.
TCCTTCCATGCATCTGTGATCGCCGATGCCGTTGCGTCCCGTAACGTCTTGACTTCGCGTCCAATGACAAACGCATCGTCAGCAACCTGACTGAAAGTCTGCTTGACTTGGCGAGCGAACTCGCATTCTTCTGCGGATGACGGGGCTTCAGCCCTGGACACTGACTGTGCACGCGATCGCTTTGGAGGTCTTGGAGATCCCATGGAATCTGAAACAACGAAATTCATAATGAGAGAGTCCTAGTTATTCAACACGTATCGATGTATAACGTATTAAAAGCACATCAATTATTCAGGGCAGTACGTGAGGGTAAATTCGAAATTAGCTTCACGCGAAAAACCGAGCGAGGAACAGACCGCAACGAGAACGAAGAAGATGACTGGTAGGAGGGTCTTCGCAACGTGGAGGAGCAAAAAATCGGCTGAATCAGAATTTCACAAAACAAAAGGGCAAATACTGTAGCTTCCAAACAAAGAAAAAGAATGGGAATCACGTGAAGTTGTATTCAGATGAAAAGCTGTTTACTACAGAAATACGGTAGTTTCAATTTGAAAAACCTAAGTACAAGCGTCTGCATGGGAAAGAAAAGCTTACATTCAAAACACTACCGTAACCTGTTTTGCTCGTAACTGCAGAACATACTAGAACAACAAGATGCTGCAGAATCAAAAAGATTTGAAGAACAAGCTAGCTTGCAACAATGGCCAAGAGTAAACGCATATGGCCATGTGTGACGAGGACAGAATGAAGATGAGTAAGTAACATATGGCAAGAATCGGGGCGTTCCGCCACACTCGCGATTGCGCAAGACCAGAGCGCATAGAGAAGATCGAGCAATCACATAGAATAACAGAATATAACTAGCACTTACGATGCGGACAAGTTGAAAAGTTATCTTATATATAAAGCTGAATGTCTGTCTGTATGTATGTCTGTATGTCTGTCTGTACGTATGTGCGGAATAGAAATTTTTATTTCTGAACCGATCGGGACCAAACTTGGCACACATATACTTCGGGGCAGGGAGCGTGTCATAGGCTACTACTTCTGTCTCTCGCGTAGCCCATGGAGGGTTCAATTCCCTCCCGGGCCGAAAGCTTTGCAACGTTCCAGCGGACTACTGCATGGTATACCATGCCTACCCTCCGTTAATACTCCCATTTGCAAGCCGGGACGCGCCGAATCCGTCGCTTATTGGGGGGTTCTCTTGGCCCTCCTGCCTCTCGAAAGGGGGGTGGGGGGGGGGGGCCCAACGAAGCTATAAAAAGTCCCGGGTTTTGGAGGATCTATGATAGAAATAATGTACATTTCCCTGAAACTTGGAAAGCAATAAACTGCCGCTTTATTTTCCTTATGCACCAGGGGCCCTAGCTAATTATCAAATGCAGATATCTGTCTCCAAATCAAAAGTCTTAGCGGCATGCCGAATATTGTAACTGCATAACCCCACACAACTGCATTTAGCGGCAACGACGGATAAGCGAACATGATCCTCAGCACAACGAGATTTGCACGCGCGCAGAAAACTCAACCAAAAATGGCCCCTTCAAATAACCAGAACCGAAGCTTCGGAACCACAATAGGCGTTGAAACTCGTTCAAATATGTTGCAGACGTCTGCGTGTACCACGCCAGTAAACAAAGGCATGCCAAACAAAAGGAGATCTCGGAGAAACTCCAAAACTTGCAGATGCCTCTGTCTACCATTCAAATTGTCGGCTTCCAAAATGGCCAGTTTTCGAAGTCGACAAATAACGGACTTATTGAACAAAACTCAACTCACCCAAGCTGACCGTCCTTCCCGTCCGACTATCCACACTCGCTGCTACCAGTAAAATAATGTGCCCTTCGCTGCTAAGCTACACGTTGAGAGTAGACCGGTTCATTATTCTAACGACAGAAGGCAGTATAGGAACATAAACAATATCAATCTACTGGATCCTGATAGGTTGCAGAGTTGACGCTGATGACGGGGCAAACAGCAGCCCAGGGATATCAGAGGCGCCGCCGGTCGGTTACCGGACCTTGGAGTTTCTTCCCGAACCCCGCGCGTATCGGCCACGCCCTAAAAAGCATGACTCAGCACCGAACTCAATAGGGGTGCTTGTGCTCACAAAACGTCTTTTTTTACACATGTCAAAGTCAACGAATTTATAGCGTTCAAGCCCGAAGAGACAGTTATGGGTGGGGTATGTAGAAAGTTGATGCGCGCTTACGTTGCTTGGGACGCAGTGCACATTGTGCTTGAATCTAACAACGAACTTTTTTTGTATCAGGCCGTGGGCATACCTCCGCGACTTTAGACGACGCCACGTGAACTGGCAATTTGCCAGATGTCTTCAAATTCAGCTGGCAAATCTCAAATGCGCAGCACGCAGGTTGATAAATGCGCTAGTTTTCGAACATTTGAACACCTTTTAGGGTGAGTCATGCACAACTGGACTATTGCCAAATCGCGTCGCAACTGAAATTGCTTGAGGTATGCCCAGGGCTTTATACTTTTGCGAAGTTGTAGACGCTCGTCTGCATATCCTAGCGAATCATCGTGGCGTGGCGAGACCGTGAACATCATTAGTAGAGATGGAATTCAATTTAAACTGAAGCAGAGCTCGAGAGCGTGTTTGAAGGCAATGCTTCTAATTCAGCACAATCAAGTGCGAGGAGAAGCACGGAACTTCTTTAAAACATGATGATTAAAACAAGAGTTACTATACCAGGGTTCTCCACTGCTTTCACCTCATGAAAACGATGTCTAGCTTATTTATATGCCACCATGGAGACTAATCTGCTCATCTTTAGTTGAAGCAGCAAAGGGTGAAGCTTGAAAAATGAAGCTTGATTTCCGCATATGTCTTCCTCAAAAAAGTGCTTGATGTTATTTTGGAAAATCGCTTTAGGATGAGAAAATTGCAATTATTAGGCTGGAAATTAGGTTTTGCAACTGGTTTCATAACTTCACTCTCTTTGGATATGGTGCACTCAAACTTTGGCATTATATAGAAAGCAATGTGATCTACAAGCGAGCACAAATTGTCCAAATCCTGAGCACGAAATAGAAAAGTTTCAGGCGTTTTTCGAAAACTAGTGAAATTTGAAAATTTTTGGGGTTTCAAGCTAAAATGAAGTCGTTGGCAGCCTAGACCATGCGCAGTAATCCGGATTCGTTTACAGATTACTGCTGGAGGTTGACTACTTTGGTCTGTTAGGAAAGAAACAAAATTTAGGGGCATGTCGAGTTTTGGCGTCCTCATAAAGTCGAACGAGTCGATGTACGCAAGAGCTTCTGGGGACGACCTTCAATGACTAAAGAGTCCAAAGCTCAAATTCCGCCGAGACTTTACATACTTTACATAGTATTTGACCTGCCAGACGCGAATATCACATTTATTTGTTGAATCAACGCTTTTTTCCTTGTTTAAGGTGAGACCTCATATCCTACACCTACAAAAAGCCCTTATCACGCAATTTCACTATCGTTTTCGTGATCAGCATGTCGGATAACACCCCTATGCCAGGTTTCAGCCAAATCCGGCAAACTTTGAATTTTTCCCCTTCATACCATGCACCTACCGTTACCCTCACTGCGACGTCAGAATTTGATAGGACAGCAGCTGCACTTGTAGCTTACGTAATAACCAACTCAGTGGCAATTTGAGTGTGCCATGTTGAGTGAGGGGGAAGTTATGAAACCAGTTGCAAAACATGGTTTCCAACCTAATATTTGTTACCTGATTTTAATTTATGGCTGGAATATCCGCGTAAGGTAAACTCTTCTACTCTAAAAATCTTTGCATGCACTCTGTGCTCTCATTGGGTACAAGAAGGTTGGTGCTTTCAAGAAAGTGGACACTACATATAGTGACACTTTCTGAAGTTATCACCTAAATCTTACCACGCAAACTTGAGAGGATGCGTTATCTTGCCGAACTTCTCATTGGAAAGACGAAGGTGGATGTAAAGAGATGCAAATGTAATTCTTCCTGTTTATCCATTTGAAAATTGTGGCTATATGTGTCAAAATAGAGGAAGGGAAATGACGAAAAATTTGTAGGTGATTATTATCTGCATCCTAATCAGAACGATGACTCCTTTCTGTTCACTTTATGGTTGCAATTTGAAACTGCTTGCTGTATTATGAAAATTTTTTCTCATATAAACAAGAGTATTTGAAAGTCTAACAACTTCCTAGTATGAAATATAGAAGCTTGCATGATCGCGAGAGTCGGACGTGCATAAGGCCATGCAATGGTCACCACCAGGGTTGAGCAAGGGGTCAGGCGCAGACCGGCCGAAAACGACCCCCCCCCCCATGGTCGTGCATGATCGCGAGAGTCGGACGTGCGTACGGCCATGCAATAGCCACCACGCACGTCCGATGTCACTGAGGCAGATGCCAAACTTATCCTGTTCAAGCCGTCCGGCTCACTCATTTGCTATTGGTTAGATCAATGCAATGGCCAATAGCGGAGGGGTGAACGTAATGAACCTGTTGAAGGGTAAGTCTGGCTCTAATACCTGAGTGTGGGACGACATCGGACTTGCGCGGCGCCATGGCCGTACGCACGTCCGACTCTCGCGATCATGCAGGCCTTTATATTAGGAATTTTGCGGTCAAATTTCGCGGTCCTTCAAGCACCTATTTGTAGAGCTGAATTCAGCATAGATTTCACTATAGAGGGATCCATATATCACCAATCGCTCCATTTGCATACGATCGCGATAGAAATCAAGAAATGAGGCCTTGAATACATTTATTTTATCTGAATGTTTTATTCGAATATCTTATTCGAATTTGTATATGAATGAAATTCGAATTCAAATTAGTCGAGCTTGTTGCAGAGCCAACTGTTGAGTATCAAGCTCGCTTCGTCTGCATTGTTTTTCGCAAAACACGATAATGCATCGTTTTGCAGCGGTTATCATCTTTGAACTGTATGGAAACCCGCATCTCTCCATCTGCTTTGATAGTTAAAAATATAGGTGTGGAATTCATTGATTGCTTTTTCGATCAATGAGACAGTTCGCACTGCTGTTGGCACCAAATCTGCAAAAAAAGACAATCTTAAAAATTAACTTCATGGTCCGCGTTCATATAATGGAAGAGTGTTGGCATGCCTGCTTCACTTTCCTTGCGTTGCTCATGCAAGGGTCCACATTAGTGAGCACTCTTGCTTGTAAAATCATATTGCACTCCTGTTTTTCATCTTAGAGACTTTTCGCGAATGACGGTGTATTTTGAGAAAAGGACGTTGCAGCTGTAGTGGAGGAATAGACGACTGCTAACTTTTGCAGTTATATTAAGAAAGTTCTTTCTGTTTTTTCAACCTATCATAAAAACTCGTAGAATGAAGCCAGGCAAACGTCTCAAGCACTGTCCGACGCAGCTTTCCTTCATCTTTTAGCGGTCTTGTGTGTTCTTGTGCTGGTTACCCTTTCATACTGAAATAATTGTCGAAATTTCGCGTAAACATGGTGCAAAGCAGTGAAATTTTTTAGCATCTTCGTTGGCTTTCCAAAATTTTGAAGTTTTATTTCTGATGCTATCAAAATCCACATTTGGTTATCTAAAACCTGCAGAACATCATGCGGAGCAGAGCTAAAGTGTCATTCGATGCAGCTTTCTTTTTTCCCGTTTTGATAGTCGTTTCTTCCCATTTCAGCATCTGGTTGTTATGCAAAAATTGCTTTTGGAAAGAGGAAGAAAAACTGCGCCTGTTTTTGCTTAAGGCATTTGTCTGTCTTTATTCCACGTGTTTTTATGAAAGCTTAAATGAACGGAAAGAACCTTCGGAACCACCTAATATCACCGTAAAATAAAGTTTTGTTAGTAGACAGCACATAATAGTTTTTTTTATCACAGTGCACTCGAGATTTTTACGGAAGCTGGCAGGCATTTTAACACTGGGCGCTATCAGTCTATCAACTCTATAGTAATCGAGAAATAGGCAAAGTTGATCAATAAGCAAGTGATCTTACAATTAGCATACAACTTGAAGTTGAGATTATCTGAAATTTTTTCTTAAACAAAGCAGATCTTTTTTATTCCAATCAAGAAAATGATGGTGACTGAAATATCAGATTTGAACGGCAAATACCATCTTGCGATCCATATGCAGCAGCAGCAGTAGGGGAGGTGGCGGCACAACCCACCGCCACCGCTTACTGAAAGACCACCACCACCGCCACCACCGTCTCCACCTTCAGCCACTGATGCACCTACAGACGTCTGCGTGAGACGATAGCAACAAGCTCTTCTTTCTCAAACTACGATCAGAAAAAAAGTTACAAGAGAGCGTTATGTAATGTCTCCAAGAAGACGCTGACGTCCTAGGTACTGGTTCCAACCTCCACCGGCTCCACCACCTCTGACAATCACCACCACCGCGCCACCGCCGCCGCTGCGCCCAGCAGTGAAATACAAATTTGTGTACCACCGTCAACCCTGGTACAGTTACAACATATACGCCGCCAAGGTTCACTGCACTAACACTAGCGTTCCTTGCTCGATAGCCGCTGGAGATGCCTGTAATTTTTCAATTTTATGTCACATTAAACTTGTAATTTTGGTACAAATCCACGATGATAAAGTTTACGCACACATAGCAAATTTGATAAGACTTGGTTATATCTTGCTTTTCGTAATCCTTCAACGCAAAGACGGTAGCTGGTGTTGTGATGAGCTTTACTGACACCTACGGAACTGGCAAAATTGGTATGCTTTGTGCTCAAGGCGGTGCTCAAGTGACGAGAGTGGGGCTTGTAAGAAGGAAAAGATTTACATTTACATAATGCAAATTAAGAAACGCGATCAGATTAGATTCCATGAGTTACAAATTATAATTCTGATATTTTCTCGTATTAATGCAACTAAAGCCTGGGAAGTGGCAAATATGATAGAATATAACTTTTTACACTGAACATATAGATAATTTTCGAATAAAAATCTTTGAAGAGAAGCAAAACTTCAGGAGCTACTACGATTTTTAGCCCGCGATATCATTCATGGATAAGATTTGTGAAGACTGTTAAAAGCTTTGGTCTTTTCATTAGAAAATGTCACTGTAACTTTTGAGGGATTATACTCTATGAGGTCCATCTTCGAGTTGCGCAGGCTAATCAAAGTTATTTACGAAAGCAAATCAGCTATCAGTACTTCGTTCGTATACTAAGAAAATTCACAGGGTGCGGGAAATACGGTCTCTCAAAGTAGAGCTTAGAGGGTTGGTGTGATTCCTAGAATATTTTGGTAAAAGATCTCAAGATAAATTACATTGCAGTTTTTTACCAAAAATGGCAGCAAAACCCTACATCGTCTTTTGATGGACTCTTATTCACAGCGGATTCCCATATCATTTTTTTTTATAACTTCTTTTACAACTGTGAAGATTTTTGTAGGATTTTCCGTTCTGAGCGAGTTTGAGAAATCACTTACTGCTTAAGATATGTGGTAGTGATTTCGAGCTATCCTAAATATAGCCAATCCACAGATGCGCTTAAAGAAAATTGTGATGTCCTTCGCGTAGGAGTTGCTGCGGCGCAACAGGATGCGATCAGAAAACGTGGCACAATTACGTAAAGTCGTTTATGGACTCGAAGTTATTTAGAAAAACGAGAAATTCTATTCAGTGCTCCCCAAAATCTCGGGTAGCTAGAAGCTAAATAGTAAAGCAAGAGGGAATCAAATCAGCCCCTTTTTGAGCATTCTTGCGACCCGCCCAAAACGAGATTTTCCTTTTTGTCTAAAATCTCAAGTTATTGCTCCCTAATAAGTATAGAATATTAGAGAAGAGGGTATGCACTACATACTAGCTCAATTCAAATTTTATACCATTTCTGGTATTTTATCCCCGGTCGAAAATCGTACTCAAATGTTGCGGCTTGATGGTCGCTGCAATCGCTACTTAATGAATGCACTCAAATGCAAAAACTTTTGAAAGTACTGTTTTGCTATTAACCATTATATCAAAAAAAGAAATACACGATTCAAAAACCGAATTTAGCACATATGCAAGGAAAACAATGTAACTTTTGTAAACAAATGAGCAGTGTTGAGATAGTAAGCGCAGCAATAGTACTTGTACAATACCACCCGTAACTTGTAAAAAAAATGGCGGCGGCACTTATAGGCTGTACCAACCAGCATCGGTAATGCGACGACGCGCCTGCGACAACTTGCGACGGTGCGGTGTGACGCGTGCGAACTCTGCTACGCGCTAAGGCACGTCGCATGCGACGGTGCGTCGTCGCAAGTCATACTGGCACGGGACCGATGCTGGCTGATACAGCCTATAACTCACGCGGCGCCACCGCAGTTAGGTGACAAACGCCGCGTCGCGCGACAAAGTTAGGCGGAAAAGCGGCATTTGCCGCATAACTTTGTCGCGCAACGCCTAACTTTTTTTTATAAAAAAGACCTTATCTTGATTCAAAATTTATGGATCCTATATATAAGAGTACCATTCAACTCAGCTCGGCGAGGCGCATCTTCCAGTATACAGATGTGCCTAGTTGTGGGATATAAGTTTTATTCCTGAAATTTTAGTGTAAATGGATCATTCAGTGTGTTGATTCCAGAGGCTACATACACATTCTGTTGAGCACTGCAGAAACAGGGCAGGTATAGATTAAGAGTTCATTCTGCATGGATATGTGTGAAACTGGGCTTTTTCCGGCGGCCCAAAATGCAGGAAGACAAAGGGAAATGGTTGGAAATTGCATGAGAAGCACATATCACGAAATGCCGCGCGTGCTGTGCAATGTACAATACCACCCACAGAACGGGAGTTTCGCGAAATTCCAGAAATTTGGCGATTCGGGAATGTCGCAAATTATACAGGCCATAACTTCCTTCGGAATGAATATATTTTAAACCCGAAAGCAGCGTTGTGTTCAAGTCGTCAAGGCGAATCTTTCGACACACGTCATGTCATCCATATGTTTCCAGTTTTCTCAAATTTTTCTGAGGAGGTCCCTTTGCAAGTATGTAACGCAGCGCCTATCCAACATGAAAGCTTCTACTAAGCACCATTCGATAGTGCTCTTGTACATTATAGTGCGCTAAAAAGCTGCCGCAGACTTCTTTTCAAAAGAGAAAAAGGCGTTGGTAAATTCTGGAAAAATCACTCGTTTCCAGACTCTACTCGCCGTAACTTTCTTTGGAGAAGATATTTTCTGAATCCGAAAAATGCAATGTGCTCAGCTCATCAAGGCAAATCTTTCAATATGCAGAATGTCCTTGATATCTCGATTTCAGTATTCTCAAAACTTTGTGCGGGTGTCTCTTCGCAAAGGTATGAAGCAGCGCTTATTGCCCCCAGTAGTTTCAGAAAGAAATTTTCGATAGTACTTCCTCTGTAGATTATGGGACGCTAAAATTAGCCGCACACTTCTTTCCAAAGGAGTTAGAAGGGCTGGTGAATTCTGGAAAAATTATGTCGTTCTAAATTTTTCTCAACATAACTCTAAAATATGAAGCTCTCTTGCTAAGCAGATGTGATTTTCGCAATCAGCAGGTCGGATAACCCTTATGAGCAAGTTTTTCAAGATGTTCGAGTAATTTCATTTTTTCTCGTTTTACGCTCGGAAGCTCGCCCATGAATTTTGGTCAAAATAGTGATACTCTTAAATTGTAAGGGAACTTCGCTTATAGAGGTTTTCGAACACGCTCTTTACGAAAATCAAGGTCTTTGAGGATTACAGGGTCTTTTTGGTGAGATACGGTGAGGGATTGTAACTGAATCACGAAAGTGCGTAACTTTGCCCACACTTCTGCGTATCTGTCAAAAAACTTGCTTGCTTGCTTGTCCAAGTCAAAGTTAGTAGGGACCGTTTCATCGAATGGTGTATACCTCAGTCTCCACTCTACAGAAATTGCCGAGTTACGAGCCTACAAAAACACATCCTCATGAATTTTGCCCAAAATGTAAAGATCGCATATTTCGTCGAAAATCCACCGTGAGTGCTTGTATGACACTCGCATTGCGGATATTGTGTTCGCTTCGCCCAAAGACTCCCACTGTATTGAATATGGTACTTGCGTATGCTTCAGCTGCTCAGTTGAATATCGAAGCTATTTCGGTGGCTAGAACTCAAACTACGAAATCTAACACAATAAGATCCATTAAGGACGTGAAAAGGTTTGAACGTGTTGCATAAGCACTCACGATGGAGTTTCGACGAAAAATGCGATCTTTACATTTTGGGCAAAATTCATGAGGATGTGTTTTCGTAGGCTCGTAACTCGGCGATTTCTGTAGAGTGAAGACTGAGGTATGCACCATTCGATGGAACGGTCCCTACTAACTTTGACTCATAAAAGCAAGCAGGCAAGTTTTTTGACAGATACGCGAGAAGTGTGGCCAAAGTTACGCACTTTCGTAATTCAGTTACAGTCACCTCACCGTATCTCACCAAAAAGACCCTGTAATCCTTAAAGACCACGAGTTTCGTAAAGAGCGTGTTCGAAAACCTCTATAAGCGAAGTTCCCTTACAATTCAAGAGTATCACTATTTTGACCAAAATTCATGGGCGAGCTTCCGAGCGTAAAACGAGAAAAAATGAAATTACTCGAACATCTTGAAAAACTTGCTCATAAGGGTTATCCGACCTGCTGATTGCGAAAATCACATCTGCTTAGCAAGAGAGCTTCATATTTTAGAGTTATGTTGAGAAAAATTTAGAACGACATGATTTTTCCAGAATTCACCAGCCCTTCTAACTCCTTTGGAAAGAAGTGTGCGGCTAATTTTAGCGTCCCATAATCTACAGAGGAAGTACTATCGAAAATTTCTTTCTGAAACTACTGGGGGCAATAAGCGCTGCTTCACACCTTTGCGAAGAGACACCCGCACAAAGTTTTGAGAATACTGAAATCGAGATATCAAGGACATTCTGCATATTGAAAGATTTGCCTTGATGAGCTGAGCACATTGCATTTTTCGGATTCAGAAAATATCTTCTCCAAAGAAAGTTACGGCGAGTAGAGTCTGGAAACGAGTGATTTTTCCAGAATTTACCAACGCATTTTTCTCTTTTGAAAAGAAGTCTGCGGCAGCTTTTTAGCGCACCATGGGTTGGGCCAGACTGCGCGGCGTACGCGACGTACGCAGCGTACGCGCGTATGCTCCTATGATGAAATATACCGAGCGCCGCGTACCCGCGAAGTCTGGCTTAACCCTGAAATATACCGAGCGTACACTGCGTACGCCGCGTACGCCGCTTCCCCGCGAAGTCTGGCTCAACTAAATGTACAAGAGCACTATCGAATGGTGCTTAGCAGAAGCTTTCATGTTGGATAGGCGCTGCGTTACATACTTGCAAAGGGACCTCAGAAAAATTTGAGAAAACTGGAAACAAGATATGGATGACATGACGTGTGTCGAAAGATTCGCCTTGACGAGTTGAACACAACGCTGCTTTCGGGTTTAAAATATATTCATTCCGAAGGAAGTTATGGCCTGTATAATTTGCGACATTCCCAAATCGCCAAATTTCTGGAATTTCGCGAAATTCCCGTTCTGTGGGTGGTATTGTACATTGCACAGCACGCGCGGCATTTCGTGATATGTGCTTCTCAAGCAATTTCCAACCATTTCCAATTGTCTTCCTGCATTTTGGGCCCCGTCATACTTCGCCGAGAAAAGCCCAGTTTCACACATATCCATGCAGAATGAACTCTCAAACTATACCTGCCCTGTTTCTGCAGTGCTCAACAGAATGTGTATGTAGCCTCTGGAATCAGCACGCTGAATGATCCATTTACACTCAAATTTCAGGAAAAAACTAATATCCCACAACTAGGCACATCTGTATACTGGAAGATGCGCCTCGCCGAGCTGAGTTGAATGGTACTCTTATATATAGAATCCATAAATTTTGAATCAAGATAAGGTCTTTTTTATAAAAAAGTTAGGCGTTGCGCGACAAAGTTAGGCGGCAAATGCCGCTTTTCCGCCTAACTTTGTCGCGCGACGCGGCGTTTGTCACCTAACTGCGGTGGCACCGCGTGAGTTAAGTGCCCCCGCCATTTTTTTCACAAATTACGGGTGGTATTGTAGTGCTCCCTCGACAAAAGGTGACCAAAGTGAACGATGGCTGAAGATGAGTAAATTCTACGTTTACATTCGTCAATTATTCGCACGAATATTCTTACTTATTCAAAGCAATTTGATCTGGCTTTCCGCTGATCTAGAGACATAGTTGAGATGTAAAACATTAGACCCTCTTAAAGTAACATGTTTTAAACTCTCTTGAAATATCATCGTGCGTACATCTAGACTTGTGACTTGGGAAATTGGGATCTAAGCTCGCACAGTAGCGGCACCATCGTTCATATCGTCTTCTACACTATTCAGTGATAAGATCCACTAGGAGTCAAAATCTTTTTGAGCTACGCTCCCAATTTCTGCTTAGACCGTAACATACCTCACGCGATTTCAGTCGCCACGCGATCAGGCAATTTGCCAGATCTCTTCGTTCAGTACTGGTATACCCCGAATACACAGCGTGTTTAACTTTCGTAGGTTGATAAAATGCCCTACCTTTCGTACATTCAAAAATCCATTAAGATGAGTCATGCACAACTGGAGTCTTGCCAAATCGCGCCGCGACTGAAATCGCGTGAGGTACACCCAGAGAGTTATACTTTTTATCTACCGCAGTTTTCCCTTTATTTGAACTTGACAATCTTGCAGATCCTTTGACATCACTGTTTTAGATTTGCCTTTGTGAGAATTTTTGTGGTAGGCTCACATTGCTGTGACCTGTGTGTGCAAAGTGGAACGTCCAAAAGCGCTCACAGCTCTGTAATAGTAAACAGAGAGATCCGAATTGCAGGCAGAAGTTGAACAAAGCTCTTACTTAAGCGAAAGTCCAGATACTAGACTGCAGGCAACGAACGCTACTGGAAGGAAGAAATAAATTCGTCATTTAGGAAGAAATCGGATACGATCTTTCGAGTTACATAGCGAAGGGTGCTACGTGCTTCGGAGGGATTTTACTTGACTATCTATTATATATTCAACCGATCCTACTACATTATGAAAAGATGGTGAATAAAAGTAGTATTTTGCCGCAAAGTTACCACGAACGGTGTTTTGCATTATCCTCAGCAGCTTGACGTTTTTCCTTAAGTTAGCTGTCTCCTTATAACGGAAACGTCACTATAGATGCGTTAATGATCTAGCAGACTAAATATATTTTAGAGAAACGCGCAAATCACCAAAGTAATGGGATTTTGGGAAATTTGGCACAAACCCTCAACATCATGGACAACAGCACGCTTTCGTTTACTTTATTCTTAGTAAAGTATAATACTTCGTTAGAAGTACGAAGCGAAAAATTGAGAACTGCAAAAAAGGAGGGTTAAGCATTTGGAGCTCAATCCCCAGGGCGGAAATTTCATGCGCGTGACCCCAATAAGAAGTGTTCAATCCCCAGTAGATCACAATACACTGATATTTGATTTTTTGCTTCCCAACGTTAGTGCTGTCACTAAATATCATGAAACTTCTATTGATGCCATTGTCGCATTGACGCATTCGAACATTTTCGCTCCTAGCAATAAGGCAGATCAAGTGCACTTTGCGTTAATATGATGTGACTAAAAATTGCTGTCAAACGAACAGGAAAGGACTTAACGAGCACCAAGCATGAGTGTATTTTTGGGAACCATCGTAACGAATAAATGTATCGAAACTTCATTGTTTAGTACTTTAATGCTTTTTACCATGACATGTTTCTTAAATATATAGCACGTCTACTGAATGTACGCTACGATTAGACACATAATCACAAATTTATAATCTTTTTCATACGATCTGCTATCGCGAAATTGCGCAGTCAAAGAGAGCAAGCCCTTTTCATCAACATTGATGTGTAATAACATTTTTGTCATTTGAAACCCGATTCAAAACCTATTCATTATAAATCGAACAATGCTAAGAATCAGAAAACAGCAAATAAATAGCATATTACAAAACGCCTAACATTTTTTCTGAATGCGCATGGAAAGAATCAGATTGCATTTAAATCCATTTGGAAGTCATTTTTATGAATGAATCTTGGTAGGATCCTCTTTCTACCAGATATGAGAGGGTGCTCTCAATAGAACATTCTCCATATCACTGTTGATTTTGTGCACAAGTTTACTGCCTATACGGCAGCAACTATCTACAAAGAGGAAATTCTGAATTCCATTGAAGAATGGCTTTTGAATGCAGCCGCTACCAAATGATAGCACAAAGTACGTTCACACTCACAAAAAAAACGGTTTAGAAAGGTTCTAGCTTGTTTACCAGAAGAGCGAAATAACTTGTAGCAGAGTACACTTTGTATATCTGTATTATGACACTACTGGAAAGACTATAATTCATGCACCTTGCATGATGTGACTGTGATGTGAACTGACAAAAAATGCTAGAATTTCACTTAATCAAATCTCAATATTTACGACCTACAGTGCTGGAGACAATTACAAAGCCACTCTGTGCAAAAGTTTTGTCAGTTTTTTCAATCCATTGGCAAGCACGCTAGAATGGAGACAAACAAGCACTTCAAGAAATATCCGATGCAGATTTCTTCCTCTTTCCAGCTGCTCAACTCCCGTTGTGTTTCGTTGAGAAGACGAGATATTTGTCGGAAATTACAACCACTCGTTTTTACCATGTCCAACTTTCGCTAATTTTCAGAATATTTGTATGAAACTTTCGGAGGAACCCTAATAACCAGTACATAGGGCAGACCTTTTGCCAACAGAAGCAATTTTTTGTAGCACTACGCCTTATCTTTTATAATTTCTACGAAATATGGGAAAAATCGCAGTATTTCTCTATTTCATGAGTGCGCACTGAAACCAACCTGTGTTTCAGAATCTTCATAATTTGAAGCGAAAATCGCTCATTCACTTTGTAATGGTAGCGGTAGTAATAATCGTGTGTTGAAACCTCAGCATTCTGTAGGTTTTGCAGTGTTTGGTACAATGAAAGGTTATGCGATTTTTCCAAAACACAAGACTTTCAGAAAATTACTTAGCAAAATCTTAAAAAGCAGCTAAAAAAATTGCTTCTGTTGGCAATAGGTTTGCCCTATCTGGAGGTTATTAGTGCTCCTCCGAAAACCTCATACAAAAATCTTGAAAATTAGTGAAAGTTGGACATGGTAAAAACGAGTGGTTGTAATTTCCGGCAAATATCTCGTTATTTTCTCAACGAAACACAACGGGAGTTTAGCAGCTGGAAAGAGGAATCCTGCATCGGATACTTCTTGAAGTTTTTGTTTATCTTCATTCTAGCGTGCTTGCCAATGGATTGGAAAAACTGACGAAACTTTTGCATTAAGAGTGGCTTTAAAATTATGTCCAGCACTGTATAAACACAAAATCAGAAGCTTCTGCTCGGATTTGCAGGCTCTCGAATTTTAGAGAAGTTTTACTGTCACAATTACTATCTTCAGAATCAAACGTCTTATTTTACACTTGTCAAAGTCAACGAATTTATAGCGCTCAAGCCTGAAGAGCCAGTTGTGAATGGTTATGCAGAAAGTTGGTGTGCGCTTACGCTGCTTGGGGTGCAATGCTTAGTGTTTTGAATCAGATAGCAAACGACTTTTTTTTCTGTGTTTAGGCCGTGTGCATACCTCACGCGAATTTAGACGACGACGCCACGTGAACTGGCAGTTTGCCAGATGTCTTCAAATTCAACGCTGGTAGATCCCAAATGCACAGCACGTAGGTTGATAAAATGCCCTATCTGTCGTACATTTGAAAACCTCTTAGGGTGAGTTATGCACAACTGAAGTACTGCCAAATTGCGCGACTGAAATCGCGTGAGGTATGCCCAGGGCTTTGAACCTCTGCGAAACACTGGAGCAACCGCTGTGTTTCCATCTCAATAAGTTATCGTGGCATGACCATAAACATCATCAAAAGAGATTGAGTTCAATTAAACTGAAGCAGAGCTTGAGAGCCTGTTCGGAAACAGTGCTCTTAATTTAGCACAATCAAGTGCAAGGCGAAGCAGGGAACTCTCGTAAAGCATGATAATGAAAGCACGTTACTAGCCCAGGGGGTTTCTCCACTGCTTTCACTCATGAGAAGAATGTTTAGCGAGTTTATATGCCACTATGAAGAATATTCATGCTCCTCTTCAATAGAAACAATAAAGGATGAAGTCCGAAATTTGAAGCTTGATTTCCGCATATGGCTTTTTCTCAAAAAAGTGCTTGATATTAATTTGGAAAGTCACTTTAGAATGAAAAAATTGCAATCATTTGTCATTTAATTTCAATTTACGGTTGGAATATCCGCGTACCGAAAAACTGCCTTCTATTTCCTACCTGTCCTAAGAAAAATTCAAAAAATTTTTGCATGTACTCTATGCTCTCATTGCATACAAAAAAAGCCTGGATTTCAAGAAATTGGTAATGCTACACATGGTGACAACTTTCTGAAGTTGTCACTCAAATTTTATTGTACAAACGTAAGAGGATATTTTGTTTTTGCCAAGGTTCTCACTGGAAATGTGAAGTAGGACGCACCGAAATGCAGGTGTAATCTTTCCTTTTATTCATTCGGAAAATCATGGCCATATTGTGACAGATCAATGCTGCTTAACAACTATATTTGGGTTTTCATTCTTTTGGTGCACTTCAAGTTTGATGTATGAAGATTAAGCCTTGCACAGTCTTTCGGTAGGAGTACGATTGCTATTGTTTCATAGAGAAAGGAAAAATAAAGAAAAATTTGCAGGTACCCTATTTTCAGGTGTATAAGCCGCACCCTTTTTTGCTGTAAACGCGAGCAGACCCAGGCGTGCCGCCGCGCACATGTCTCGCGAAGCGTCGCCTTATCGCATACTGCTCTCGCTTAACGCGCTCCGTGATGACAATCAGTCCTTTGGCGTGTTCGCCTTTAGATTGAAAAGGGTGCGGCTTATACACCTGAAAATAGGGTAATCACTATCCGCATGCTGATCAGAACGGTGATTTTTTGCTGCTTACTTTCTTCTTGGCTGCAATTTGAAACTGCTTGCTGTATCATGAGAAATTCTCTTAATTAAACTAAATATCTTTGGAATTCTAACGTTTTCCTAGTATGAACTGCTTTTGCGATCCTTTACCACTTATTTGTAGAACTAAATACGCATAGCTTTACACTATAGAGGGAACCATATATTACCGATAGATCTATTAGCGTTCAATCACTATAGGAACTTTAAGCATGCAGCGTTATTGTGATTAGCCATTATTGCAGAGAATCTCGAGGAAAGTTTGAAAAGTTATATATAAGAGAACTCGCGAAAGCTGGTTTCACTACCAAACTTTTGAGTTTGAAAAGCTTTCTACATGCTGTAAACACATTCTGAACTATTGTAAGAGCAGCTATTAACATTTGACATAACTTAAGAACGGAGCACAACGGTAAAGTCAAAGTTCATGATTAATTAGTGTCAGCGGGTCTGATTAGCCCAGTCAAAAATAAGTTGTTTGGTTTGCTTTTTGGAGCAAAACGGGTCCTTCAATGGCTCAAAATTCTCTTCAAGTTCCCTGTGTGATCTCACAGAGCAAGTACGGTAGTTTGCTCCACCTGCAAATCCAAGTTGAAGCCAACACGCTACAATACGTTTTGAATGCCATATCTTTATGCAAGAGTGTTATTTAAGCAAAGTTCGATGCATTTCTTGAGACACCCTGCATACTACTGCAATGTTTCGCGCAGACTTGCAATACTTTGTATTTCTGTGGCCGTATTCATCAACGAACCCCGAGGGTTAAACTAACCCTGGAGGGTTAGTTCAACCCTGGAAAGCGTTTGACCCGTATTCATGAAACACAGGGTAGGCTTAACCCTGAGGGTTAAATCTAAGCTTGAGGGTTAATTTTACCTCGAAAGCGACTAGCCCGTATTCATCAACGAACCGTGAGGGTTAAACTAACCCTGGAGGGTTAAACTTATGTGATTCGTCAGGGTTAACTTAACCCTAGCTCAGAGCAAGGTTAACTCTACCCTAACACTTCATACAAACATTTGCTCGCATCTAATAGTTTATGGAAAACGATCAACGAGTATTGTAGTATTTAGTATTGGTTGTTGTTATAGTATTTAGTTTCGACTTCGTTTTATGTTCATATTCGAAGTACATGAAACGCTGACTTCGCGAGAAAAAGAATTCTAGCTTTGGTGACAAATGAATGCGGCAAGGGAAAATGGCACTCCACTCTGACAATTGCCAAAACAGAAGAACCACTTTATAATAACACGCATTGACCCCTAAAAGAGTAGCACAAGCCCGGTATAAAACGGACCGCGCAAAAGTAGATCTTACACTGCAGAAGATAGATTGGATGCTGCACAAATAAGATTGGATGCTGCGCAAATAAGATTGGATCCGTAAGATTGGATGCTGCACAAATATGCTAAAGATGTATTATAAAAACTAGTGTTAGAAGCTTATTCGTTGACTATACTACTATAACAGTGAAAGAATAGAAGTATAAAGTGAATTTAGCCCGTACTTAGGCATTCTGTGATGTGAATTTGCATAGCGCACGCGTAACTGACGCCTTAACCCTCCAGGGTTAGTTTAACCCTCAGGGTTGATGAATACGGCCACAGGTTCGTTGATCGATGCAGGTAGATCGCGTTCCGTGGTAAACCCTAGCCTATGGTTGATGAATACGGCCAGTGAATCCTGAGGGTTAAACTAACCCTGGAGGGTAAGCTTAACCCTCAGGGTCCGTTGATGAATACGGCCACTGATCTGCCATTCCGTTGCTTTTCTCCGCACCTTTCATGACCCATAGATTAGCACTATATAATGTTCCTATGATATATTTTGAGTACATTCGTACCTGTTGCTTACTTACCATGACTGGCGAGCTTATTTCAAAATGCGCATTCTGATACAAACGGTGAAAGTACATTATATTTGGGTTTGAATCGAACAAAATTCAATCATTCAATTGAAACACTCGAATATATTCTCATTCTAAAGTCAATATTTTGAATTTTTCCTTTTTCGAATAAAATTCGAAAACTCACATATTCAGAAAATGGGGTTGCGTATATATTTTAATCGAATATTTTATTCGAATTCGCATACGAATAAAATCGTATTCAAATAATTCGGGTTTGTTGCAGAGCCGACTGCTGAGTATCAAGCTCGCTTCGTCTGCATTGTTTTTCGCAAAACACGATAATGCATATTTTTGCAGCCGTTATCATCTTTGAACTGTATGGAAACCCGCATTTCTCCATCTGCTTCGATAATTTGAAAAAAAAAAGATGTGGAATTCATTGATTGCTTTTTCGATCAATGAGACAGTTCGCACTGCTGTTGGCACCAAATCTGCAAAAAAAAAGATAACCTTAGAAATTAACTTCATGGCCGCGTTCATATACTGGAAGAGTGTTGGCATGCCTGTTTCACTTCCCTTGCGTTGCTCATGCAAGTGTTCACATTAGTGAGCACTCTTGCTTGTAAAAATCATGTTGCACTCCTGTTTTTTATCTTAGAGACTTTTCGCGAATGACGATGTATGTTAAGAAAAGGATGTTGCAGCTGTAGTGGAGGAATAGGCGATTGCTAAATTTTGCAGTTATAATAAGAAAGTTCTTTCCGTTTTTTCAACCTATCATAAAAACTCGTAGAATAGAGCCAGGCAAACGTCTCAAATACTGTCCGACGCAGCTTTCCTTCATCTTTTAGCGGTCTTGTGTGCTCTTGTGCTGGTTACTCTTTTATACTGAAATAATTGTCGGAATTTCGCGTAAACATGGTGCAATGCAGTGAAATTTTTTAGCATCTTAGTTGGCGTTTTTCTTCTTTTTTTTGAAGTTTTATTTCTGATGCTATCAAAATCAACATTTGGTCATCTTAAAACCTGCAGAACATCAAGCGGAGCAGAGCTAAAGTGTCATTCGATGCAGCTTTCTTTTTCCAGTTTTGATAGGCGTTTCTTCCCATTTCAGTATCTGGTTGTGGTTAAGGTTAGTGTGTTATCATGATCTATCTTTGCAAGTTTAAAATTCCAACGATTTGTTAACGTTTGGAGCGTTTGTGTACTTTGAGAGTTCGCGAAAATGAACAGTTTTGGGAATGTTATCCTAAAAAATACTAAGAACCTAAATGAAGATGAGAAAAAATTGCATTGCATTGCGCTTTGTTTACGCTATTTGACTGCTATCGCTTTTTCAAAAGTTTGAAAGGAAGTGTGAAAAATCATCAAAGTTGCGCATGATAAAAACCATGGGTTTGAAATATGGGCAGTTTTCTTAGAAACCACCAAAGCAAATGGTCCAAAGACATGACTATTGGAAAGAGGAAGAAAAACTACGTCTGTTTTTGCTTGAGGCATTTGTCTGTCATTATTCCACGTGCTTTTATGAGAGCTTGAATGAACGGAAAAAACCTTCGGAACCACCTAATATCACCGTAAAATAAAGTTTTGTTCAGTAGACAGCACATGATAGTTTTTTTATCACAGTGCACTCGAGATTTTTACGGAAGCTGGCAAGCATTTTAACACTGGGCGTTATCAGTCTATCAAGTCAATAGTAATCGAGTAATAGGCAAAGTTGATTAATAAGCAAGTGATCTTACAATTAGCATACAACTTGGAGTTGAGATTATCTGGAATTTTTTCTCAGACAAAGCAGATCTTTCTTATTCCAATCAAGAAAATAATGGTGACTGAAATATCAGATTTGAACGGCAAATACCACCTTGCGATCCATGTGCAGCAGCAGCAGTAGGGGAGGTGGCGGTACAACCCACCGCCACCGCTTACTGAAAGACCACCACCACCGCCACCACCGCCTCCACCTTCAGCCACTGATGCACCTACAGATGTGTGCGTGAGACGTTAGCAACAAGCTCTTCTTTCTCAAACTACGATCAAAAAGGAAGTTACAAGAAGGCGCTATGTAATGTCTCCAAGAAGACGCTGGCGTCCTAGGTACTGGTTCCCACCTCCACCGGCTCCACCACCTCTGACAACCACCACCACCGCGCCGCCGCAGCTGCTGCGTCCAGCAGTAAAAGACAAATTTGTGTACCACCGTCAAAAACCCTGGTACAGTCACAACATATATGCCGCCAAGGTTTACTGCACTAACACTAGCGATCCTTGCGCAATAGCCATTGAAGATGCCTGTAATGTTTCATTTTTATGTCACATCAAGCTTGTGATTTTGGTGACAATCTAAAATGATTATTACTTACCTATAGCAAATTTGAGAAGAGTGCTTCTTTTAGTGATATCTTGCTTTTCGTAATCCTTCAACGCAAAGACGGTAGCTGGTGTTGTGATGAGCTTTACTGACAACCTACGGAACTGGCAAAATTGGGATGCTTTGTGCTCAAGGCGGTGCTTAAAGGCAGTGTCTCACCAGATTTAGAGTATACCAGATTTTCACAAAGTTTGTTGGAGGACCCCCTTACTAGGCCAATGCCCAAGTCCCACTTTATAAGGCCTTTCCTACATCGAGAAAACTCGGCTCAAAGTGGCTCGCGCAGCGCATTTCGGCTCGCGCTGGACGAATTCTGCGTTCCTCTATCGCGTTTCAACATGTTTTCCAGGCGACGCCATCCTTCTTGACTTGTTCATTCCTGTGGCCAGAACTGGAGTGAAGCGGGAAAGCTCGCCCGCGTTGCTTCTAAAGGGGTTTCGAAAAACGGGGTTTCCGGGGTTTTTGCGCAAATTAGAGCCCGTTTAGAGCTGCACAAGGTCGAGAAGACTTGTAATTTGCAAAAATCCCGAGATCCAAATTCTAGTGAGACACTGCCTTTAAGTGACGAGAGTGGGGCTTGTAAGAAGGAAAAGATTTACATCTCCATAATGCAAATTAAGAAACGCGATCAGATTAGATTCCATAAGTTTCAAAATATAATTCTGATATTTTCTCGTATTAATGCAACTAAAGCCTGGGAAGTGGCAGATACGATAGAATATAACTTTTTACAGTGAACATTTAGATTATTTTCGAATAAAAATCTTCGAAGAGAAGCAAAACCTCAGGAGCTACGACGATTTTTAGCCCCCGATATCATTTATGAATGAGATTTGTGAAGACTGCTGGAGACTTTGGTATTTTCACTAGAAAATGTCACTGTAACTTTAGAGGCGTTATCCTCTATGGGGGACCATCTTCGAGTTTAAATCTGCAAGGGGTCATGCGGACAAGCTGGCAAGTGCCGTGAACTATTACCGGATAAGGCACAACCTGATCAAAGTTATTTATAAAAGCAAATCAGCTATCAGCACCTCTTCGTATAGTAAGGAAATTTTAAGGAAGCGAAAAATACCGTCTCTCAAAGTAGAGCTTGGAGGGTTGGTGTGATTCCTAGAATATTTTGGTAGAAGATCCCAAGATAAATTACATTCCAGTTTCTTACTAAAAATGGCAGCAAAACCCTACATCGTCTTTTGGTGGACTCTTATTCACAGCGGATTCCCATATCATTTTTTATAACTTCTTTTACAACTGTGAAGATTTTGTAGGATTTTCCGTTCTGAACAGAGTTTGAGAAATCACTTACTGCTTAAGATATGTGATAGTGATTTCGAGCTATCCTAAATATAGCCAATCCACAGACGCGCTTAAAGAAAATTGTGATGTCCTTCGCGTAGGAGTTGCTGCGGCGCAACAGGATGCGATCAGAAAACGTGGCACAATTACGTACAGTTGTTTATTGACCCCCGATTTACTATGAAAAAAAACGAGAAATTTTTAATGCTTCCTAAAATCTCGGAAAATAGTCAGAAGCTAGATAATGAAGCGAGAACAAAGTAAGGCCCTTTTTCCTAATAAGTATAGAATATTAGAGAAGAGGGTACGCACTACATACTAGCTCAATCTAAACTTCATACCACTTCTGATATTTTATCCCCAGTCCAAAATCGCACCCAAATGTTGCGGTTTGTTGATCCTGCTCGCTGCTGTAACTTGTTTGAATGGACGGAGAGTTTCTAATCAAACCTATCTTAGTTCAATCTCTCCAAGGTCTTGCTTAAATACGAAAACAAAAAAGTGTAGAACTCTTTATCTGTGAGGTAGTTCAGAAAGCAAACTAGTGGGACACCACTTTTTGCGACACCATGTAGTACACCTGCTGCATAGCCTGCAGCGAAATCCTACTTATGTATCGTCTTTTCTATGACTGTGAGATGGGAGAACGCATTGCGGACATTGACTTGACAAGTTTGAGTTTGTTCTTCCCTATTTCCAAAAAGTGAATAAACCGGACGAGATAAATAACAAGTATAATTCTGCTAAGTACACGATTAGGCTTGTTTAAACAAGGTGCACAGTGCGGTCTCGCTTTTCCTAGTCATGGAATGAATGGTACCTCTGAATGCTTCTGACTGCAATCACTACTTAGCAGTGGCGTACCGAAGGGGGGGGGGGTCGCGAAATTTTTGAAAGTTGTACTTGAAAGTTGTACTTGTAAGGGTACAAAAATGTGCAAATGACTTGTTTATACTTGTAAATAATTAAAATAATTTTTAAAAATTTTTAAAAAATACAAATTAGCCTTGTAAAAAAAATTTTTTCGGGGGCGTGGCTGCCGCCATGCCCCCTTTATCTGAAATTTTGGGGTCAGAGTCCCAGAAAAATTTTGGGAAACATCCCAAAAAATTTTTCGGAATGCGTGGCTGACGCCACGCACCTTCATTAGAAAAAAATTTTTGTCGCCCCCCCCCCGAGCCGAAATCCTGGGTACGCCACTGCTACTTATTGTTAGTGAATGCACTTAGGTGCAAAAACTCTTGGAAGTACTGATTTGTCATTAGCCGATACATTAAAAAAAGAACCCAACGATTCAAAAGAGTCGAATTGCACGCATGTAAGGAAAGCAATGTTATTTTGATGAGTAAATGAGCAGTTTGAGACAGTAAATCCGGCAGTAGTACTTGTAGAGCTCTTTCGACAAAAACCATAAGGTGACCAAAGAACGATGGCTGCAGGTGATTAAATTCTACGTTTATATATTATTCAACGCATATTCTTACTTATTCAAAGCAATTTATTTGATCTGTTTCTCCGCTGATCTAGGGACATGGTCGAAATGTAAAACATTAGACCCTCTTGAAGTAACAAGTTTTAAAGGTTCTTGAAATATCATCGTGCGTACATCTAGACTTGTGACTTGAGAAACTGGGATCTAAGCTCGCACAGTAGCGGCACTAATGTTCATATCGTCCCCTTCACTATTCAGTGATAAAATCCATAAAAGTCAAAATCTCTCTGAACTACGCTCCCAATTTCTGCTTAGACCGTGGACATACCTCACACGATTTCAGTCGCCACGCTATCTGGCAATTTGCCAGATGTCTTCATGTTCAATACTGGTATACCCCAAATACATAGCATGTTTAACTTTCGTAGGTTGATAATGCCCACCTTTCGTACATTCAGAAACCCATTACGATGAATTATGCACAACTAGAGTATTGCCAAATCGCGCCGCGACTGAAATCGCGTGAGGTACACCCCAGGGCGTTATCTTATCTACCGTAGTTTTTCCATTTATTTGAATTTGAGATTACAGTTTTTTGACATCATTGTTCTAGATTCGCTTTTGTGGAAATTTCTTTGTAGTAAGCTCACATTGCTTCTGTGACCTGCGTGTGCAAAGAGGAACGTCCAAAAGGGCTCACAGCTCTGTAATAGTAAACAGAGAGATCCGAATTGCAGGCAGAAGCTGAACAAAGCTCACTCAAGCGAAAGTTTAGATACTAAACTATAGGCAATGAACGCTACTAGTAGAAAGAATTAAAGTCATCATTTAGTAAGAAATCAGATACGATTTGGAGTTGCATAGTTACTTGTAGCGAAGGTTGTTCGTGCTTTGGAGGGGGTTTACTTGGCCATCTATTCATATTCAACCGACCCTACTACATTTCGAAAAGATGGTGAATGAAAGTAATATTTTGTCGCAAAGTCACCACAAACGGCGTTTTGTGTTATCCTCAACAGCTTGACATTTTCCTTTTAGTTGACTGTCTCCTTGTAACGGAAATGTCACTATAAATGCGTTAGGGATCTAGCAGTGCTGAACATATTTGAGAGAAACACGCAAATCACCAAAGTAATGAGATTCTGGAAAATTTGGCACAAACCCTCAACATCATAGACGAGAGCACGCTTTCGTTTACTATATTCTTAGCAAAGTGTAATACTTCGTTAGAAGTACGAAGCGAAAAATTGAGAACTGTAAAAAAGCAGAGTTAAGCATTTGAAGCTCAATCCCCACGGCGGATATTTCATGCGTGTGACCCCAATAAGAAGTGTTCAGTCCCCAGTAGATCACAATACACTGATATTTGATTTTTTGCTTTCCGACGCTAAATAGCATGGAACTTCTATTATTGCCATTGCCGCATTGACGCGTTCGAACACAGTTTCGTCGCTAGCACTAAGGCAGGTCAAATGCACTTTGCGCTAATATGATGTGACTAAAAATTGCTGTCAAACGAACAGGAAAGGGCTTAACGAGGCACCAAGCATGAGAGTACTTTTGGGAAACGTACCGTCGTAATGAATAAGTGCATCGGAACTTGATTGTTTAAGTACTTGAATGTTTTGTACATAATTTTCAAATGCTCCTAAAATATATAGCACAGCTACTGAACTTAGGCTACGCTTAGACACAGAATTAATTTGCAATGTTTTTCATACGATCTGTTGTCGCGAATTTGCGCAGTCAAATAGAGCAAACCCTTCTCAACAACATTAAATGGTAGCATTTTTGTCATTTGAAACCCTACTAAGACCGAATTGATAAATCAAGCAATGCTAAGAATTAGGAAACAAAAAATAGAGAGCACATTAAAAAAGCTTAACACTTTCATTTTTCTAGATGCGCATGGAGAGAAGCAGATGACCCTTGAGTTCATTTCGAAGCCATTTTTATGAATAAATCTTAGTAAGATCCTTTTCATCAAATATAGAGAGGGTTCTTTTCAAAAAAAAACATTCCCCAAATTTCACTGTTGATTCTGAGCACAACTTTTCACTGCATATACACAGCAACTATCTACAAAGAGGAAATTCTGAATTCCGTTAAAGAATGGCTTTTGAATGCAGCCGCTACCAAATGTTAGCACAAAGTACGTTCCACACTCATAAAAGCAATGGTTTAGAAAGGTTCTAGCTCATTTAACAGAATAGCAAAATAGCTTGTGGTAGAGTACACTTTTCGTATATCTGGTATTATGGCACTGTTGGAAAGATTGCAACTCACGCACCTTGTATGCTGTGATGTGAACTGTAAAAAAATGGTAAAATTACTTGAATAAGTCCCCAAATTTACGACCTATAAACACAAATACAGAAGCTCCTGCTCAGTTGCAGGTTCTCGAATTTTCCAGAAATTTACAAGTTACAGTCGAATCATTTTGTATGATCATGTGTGTCATTGCACACACTGTCCACCTTTGGCGTTCCCATCCTGGATTCCTGAAAGAGACAACCCTTCAGATGAGTGTTTTCAATGTGTTCTCAGTTCTTTCTCTCCTTTCTAGGTACTAATCACCTCAAAGAGATGTAAGCTATAACAATCGGTCAGTCTCTTGCGTTTTTGTAACTGCAAATCCCGGATGAGAACGCCAAAGATGGACGGTGTGTGAAATGCACACATGTTCATATGAAATGATTCGACTGTACCATCAGACTCAAACGTCTTGTTTTACACTTGTCAACGTCAACGAATTTATAGCTCAAGCCTGAAGAGTCGTTTATGAATAGTTATGTAGAAAGTTGGGGCGCGTTTGCGCTGATTGAGGTGCAGTGCAGAGTGTGCGTGAATCAAACAACGAACGACTTTTTTCTGCGTATTAGGCCGTGTGCATACCTCATGCGATTTCAATCCTCACGCGAAGGGGCAGTTTGCCAGATGTCTTCAAATTCAATGCTGGCACACCCTTGAAGTTGAAGAACAACCCTTGTGTCTCCTTGTCCCAATGAGTTATTGTGAGTAATCGTAAACATCATCAGAAGAGACTGAGTTTAATTCAAACTGAAGCAGAGCTCGAGAACCCGTTCGGAAGCAATTCTCCTAAGTCAGCACAATCAAGTGCGAGGCGAATCACGGAACTTTTTAAAAACCATGATGAGAAAGTTACAGAGTTACTATATCAGCGTTCTCCACTGCTTTCACTCATGTAAAGGATTGTCTAGCTTATTTATATGCCACCAATGAGACTACTTCATCTGCTCATCTTTAGTTGAAGCAGCAAAGGGTAAAGCTCGAATTCTTGAAACTCGATTTCCGCATATGGCTGTTTCCCAAAAAAAGTGCCGTTAATTTGTAAATTCGCTTTAGGATGAGAAATTTGCAATCATTTGTTATCATCTGTTACATTTGTTTCCAATTTTAATGTATGGCTGGAATACCCGCGTAACAAAATCTGCCTTCTACTTCCTCTTTGTCTCATCATGTATGAAAAGCTCAAAAATAAACTTTTGCATGGACTCTATACTGTCATTGCGTACAAAAAGGCTGGTGCTTTCAACGATGTGTATTACCACACATAGTGACTACTTTCTGAAGTTATCGCTTTGATTTTGTTAAGCAAAGGTGAAAAATACGTTATCTTTGCGAAGCTTTTCTTTGGAAAGGTAAAGGAGGACGCACAGAGATGCAAGGGTACCTTTCTTTTATTCGTTCGGAAAATCGTGGCCATAATGTGACAAATCAATGCCATAGCTGTACATAACCAATATATTGTATGTGTTTCCAAACACTATTTTGTTCTTTTTTTTTGCACCTCGAGTTTGATAGATGAGGAAAAAGGTAAAGCATTGCACATTTCTTGGTAGGAGTAAGATCGTTGTTGTGTCAAATAGAGAAAAAAGGAATAAAAATCTGTAGCTGATCATTGTCCGCATGCTGATCAGAACGATGATTCCTTGCTGTTTACTTTCTGCCTGCAATTTGAAACTGCTTGCAGTATTTTGAGAAATTTTCTTACATAAACATGATGTCTTTGAAAGTATAACAACTTCTTAGTATGGTGCTTTTGCGGTCTTTAGGCACCTATTTTGTGGAGCGAGTCTGCATAAATTCACATTATAAAAGGGGAACATATTTCACAGATCGCTCCATCCGCATACAACCACAATAGACTTCAAGCATGCAGCGTTATTGTGATTAGCCGCTGTTGCAGGGAATCTCCGAAAAAGTTTGAAAAGTTGTATAAGAGCAGGGCACGGCGCAGGTGGCTTACAAGCAAGCTGGATATCGTTTTTGGGACAAAAAGCAAAGTGTTTTGCCTTTATGGTCGAAAACACACAAAATTTGCGACGTTTTTTAGTCGACGTTTCGTTTCTTGAGGATTTTTGGGGACTATGGTCTAGGGTCAAAGGGACTCTGTAAAAATTCGCAAAAGTCAAGAGGACTTCGTTTTTTTGCATTTTGATCTAGCCACCTCGTGCTGAGCCCTGTTTAAAGGCATGGATCGGCAGAATGGACCCCTGTCAGATTTTGGTACTGTATGTACAGTCTGCCCCAATCCCGCGAGGGTTTCGCGCCACTTCTGCGGCTAGCTAGTCTGCTCCCTCCTCAATCTCATCGCTTTCTGCGAGGTTTGCGCGCATATGCAGCGCAAACCTCTAGCGCTGCGAGCGCGCAAATTCAGCCGTCGGTTCGGCCTGATCCCGATTGGGGCAGACTGTAGTAGGCCTTCCAAGTGCACCATAACCCCAACCTCACTCTCCAAATCATGCGCTAATTCCTGAAGAATGCGCTTCAAAAATCCACCAGCCCCGCCCACTTGCACTGAGTGGGCGTTATTGGAGGAATTTTGAAGCTTCTTCACAGCAGAATTCAGCGCATGACTTGAAGGGTGGGGTTAGGGCTACGGTGTACCTGAGAGGCCTACCATCTAATAGTATCCAAATCCGGCAGGCGTCCATTCTGCCGATCCACTGCCTTTAAGAGTATTCGCACAAGCTGATTTCACTACCAAACTTTTTGAAAAACTTTCTACATGCTATAAACACATTCTGAAATATTGTAAGAAGAGCTATTACTTCTTTTAGCATAACTTATAAAAGAAGGATAATGGTAAAGTCAAAGTTTATGATTGGTTGGTGTCAGTGCTTGCCTACCATGCATTTATTCCAGAATGCGCATTCTTTACGGTGGGAGTACAGTATACATGGTCTGAATGAAATAAAAATTTGATCATTCGAATAAAACATTCGAATATATTCGCATTCTAAATTCGATATTCGAAATTTCCATTTCCGAATAAAATTAAATTGGCTAGTCAAAACGACTCAAATAATCAAAATCAGGGTTTCGAATGAAATTCGAAAACTCAAATAATAAAAAAACGAGTATTCGACTTAGATTGGAAAACTCGAACAATCAAGAGTGGGGTTTCGAATATATTTTAATCGAATGTCTTATTCTAATGTTTCGTTCGAATTCGTATGCGAATGAAATTCGTATTCAAATTATTCGAGTTTGTAGAGCGAACTGCTGAGTGTCAAGCTTCCTGCGTTTTTTTCTCGCAGAATTCGATAATGCATCTTTTTGCAGTCGTGATCACCTTTGAACTGTATGGAAACCCGCATTCCACCATCTGCTTGAAATAGTAAAAAATAGATGTGGATCTTGATTGATTGCTTTTTCGATCAATAAGAGAGTTCGCACTGCTATTGGATCCCAGAGCAAATAAACAGCTATTGTATTCTAGTTCATGGCCCGAGTTCATATAATGAAGAGCGTTGACATGCTTGTTTCTCCTCCTTTGGCTTGCTCATGGTTTTGGTCTGCAAAGATCCAC
Organism: Cylicocyclus nassatus; assembly: GCA_958299035.1. Classification (NCBI taxonomy): domain Eukaryota; kingdom Metazoa; phylum Nematoda; class Chromadorea; order Rhabditida; family Strongylidae; genus Cylicocyclus; species Cylicocyclus nassatus. The sequence continues at coordinate 33,897,714 of CATQJL010000316.1, forward strand.
ACTAGTGAGCACACTTGCTTGTAAAACTCATGTCGCACACCTGCTTCTATTCGGATAAAGGACATTGCAGCTGTAGGGGAGGAATAGATGGTGCTTAATTTTGCAGTTATATCAGGGAAAGTTCTTTACGTTTTTCAACCTATCATAAAAATTCGCAGAATAAAGGCAGGCAAATGTTTTGAAAACTGTTCGATGCAGCATTTCGTCCTCTTCTTAGCAGTCATGTTCTTGTGCTAGTTGTTCTTTTATACTGAAATAGTTGCCGAAATCCACCCATGGTTTTCATCAAGTCCAAATTTTCAGGGTCTCCCTTCTAGACTGTTAAAAAGCTTTGATAGCAGCCAGGTAGCGTAAAAAAGGTGGAATGCATAATTTTTTGGCACCTGTAACTGGCTTTCCAATTTCTAAAGTTTGTGATTCTGATGCTATCAAATTTCACATTTGTCCCAAATTACTAAAATCCTAAAACTAAGATTCTCTTATCTCAAAACTCCTGATTTTGGACCCGCGCCTTGCTGTACCCGTTGAAGCGTCATCCTAAAAGTCACATGTTAGAACCTGTCCTTCATCCTAAATCCTAAAACTCACAAAACATCAAACGGAGCACAGCTAAGGTGTCAGTCGATGCAGCTTCTTTTCCATTTTCTGATAGGCGTTTATCCTTCCCAATTCGGTATTTGGCCCTAAAATTATCAAAACTCTTAATTTTCAACCCGCCTCATGCTGTACCCGTGAAAGGCGAGATTTGATATTTCGAAGCGGCCAACGCTTTGATGCTATGTAAAGTTAGTGTGTCATCATCATCTATCTTTGCAAGTTCCAAAACCAATTGTTTGATTTGTTAGTTTGAAGCGTTTTGTAGCGACTTTGCGAAAATGAAAAGTTTTGGAAATGTTATCCTGAAAAACACTAAGAAGCTAATTGAAGATGCGAGAAATTTTATTGCATTGCACCTTGCTTACGCTATCTGACTGCTATCGAAGCATTTCCAAAAGTTGAAATGAAGATTTTTGAGAAGTTACTAAAGTTGAGCATAGTAAAAATCATGGATTCGAAATTTTGGCGATTACCTTACAATTAGAAACCACTAAAGCAAATATTCCGAAAACGTGACTATTGGAAAGAGGAAGAAAAATTGCGTTGATAATTCTATTATCCCTTAGAGCATTTGTCTGTCTTTATTCCACGTGTTTTTGTGACAGGTTGAGTGAACGGAAAGAATAACTCTATTAAACGAGATCCTGTTTCGCCTCTACCCCTAGACGGGGAACTGTATAACACCACTCCCGAGGCTCATCAGTATGGAGGAGTCGGCTGGAGAAGGAATGATAATAACAATATAGCGGGAGTTACCTTGTATACCTGTGGTGTAGCTCAAATAGATCAAAGGCTAGGCCGAGGATTCAGATCATGCTGCTTACGGTATTGTATTAGGGTGATCGGTAGAAAATGGGGCACCTAGAGAATAAATGTAGATTTTTCAAAAAAGAAAAGTGATTAAACTTTCCAATTTTAACAAGTGTTAGAATAAATTATTCTCTTTCAGAAATTACCTATATAAGGTCGTTTACATACCTCATAATTTAGTGGCTGAAATGCATTAGTCAATTTGATAAATTATAAATTTCGAGCAGTATCTGCGCAGTGAAACATACGAAACCATCCAAAGTACTACTGCTGCAATGCGCGAAGGTACAGTCACCAGACCCACGATGGATTGCTGGCCTCAAATTTCAAATTTAGGAGATATGGCCATTAGCAGCTTTGAGAACAAAGATACGTGCTCTTCAATTCTTTGCAGGTGAACGCAAGTTTTATAGGTACCATCTAAAAGAGCTTTTTGCGCTCTATCCATCATTATGCAGCTTACATCACATTTCATCTATCTTCGGAAAGTGCAGATTGAAACTTGATTTAATGGTTTTTGTTGCGCCAAAAAATCGCGATTTTTCAGGTATTTCGCTTTTTTTACACAGAAGTAGGAACTAATCTTGTATGTTTAATAAACTATTTGAAAGAGCATGAAGAGCTCTTTCGAATGATATATCAATTTCTCTATAACTTTACGGTATGGCAGCGCAAGAATGAGCGATGTTCAAAAAACCCTGTTCGCTTTCTTCAGGGCGCCACGCGTAGGGTTATGGGAAAAGGGTGTTGACGCTTTGCCAGAATGATAGACGAAGGTCGCTTATATAAGCGACGTTTACGTTGCAGCCTGCTTGTTGTTGAACGAAACAAAAAATCTCAAAATTTGATAAAAATCAAGCTGCCCCATTTTTTACCGATCACCCCAATAAACAAATTTTTTTAGCATTTCTGAAAATACTTAGTTGATTGTACTTGTATGTAATACATTTGTTGAAAGCTATGCCTTTGAAAAATCCTAGTTGTATTATTTTCTTGCTATAATTTTGTTTAAGTATCAACTTGATTAAGTTTTCAATTTTTTCATAAAAATCTTCAAATTCAGTGCATGTTCTGTAGATTCTCAAAACTTCTGTGTAGATACTAGCACTTTTGAGTGCAAAGCTTATGTGTGAAGGTCCGTGACAAAATCTTACAACTTCAAAACCAAAAGTCATCGTTTTACTATATTAGTTTGGTTTTATAGGTTTAGTGATGATAATATCCTTTTCGATAAGGATGTGTAGGTCTAGAAAATTTGTTGGTAGTCTCCATATTTAAACATTATTATAAACTTCTTACAATAAAGACTTTATGTGTTCTTGGGTTTTACTGTGAATAATAAGTATGTCATCCATGCATCGATATGCCTGGAATAGCAAATTTTGGTTTTGTTTGTTGAATGCAAATGTGTATTCACAGTATGAGAGGGTAAAATCTTCATAGGACTATTACCCCTTTGAGGTATTCCAACTTTTTGATGAAATAGTTGCTTGCCTACTCGGCAGACGCTCTCATGTAGAATATAGTCTAGAAGGTAGATCAGATCTTCTGCTCTATAGCACCTACAGGGTGTTTGAAAAGTTCGTGTCCTAAAGTACTTCCAATTCGAATTTTGACGCGCTTTTTGTTTTATTGTGCTCATCAGATCTAAATACCATAATTTCAGTAAAATCAAGTTTCTTCGCGGTTTCTTTGATTTTTTTATTAAATTGAAACACATTAGTATAGCTTTCCAAATCTCTTTCCTTAAAACGCTTGTTACAAAAAAGGAAACATAATTCACAAAAAACTTGGTATACCTGCTGAAAGCCCTTTCTTCAAGGTTTCTTAACTGTGCTTTTACTTTCGTAGAAGTAAGTTCGTTTTGAAATATCGTGCCTTTGAAAGGCAAGAGATCCACTTTCAGGAATTTTTCGTCAAAATGTCTAGCACCGAAATTTTTATATTTTATCTTCATAACCTTCGCAAGCGTGCAAAATTTTTGAAAACAAATATAACGAAGGTCAGAGAGTTGTGCTACAAGTACATATTGAAATAAGACTTCCAGAATTTTTTTAAACTGAAAAAATTTCAACGCAAACGGGTGCCGCAACTGCCTGCTGTGATTTAGCGCATAGAAGAATCTTCGTTAGCAAGCTACTGAAGAACTTTTGTTATATGAAGAAAGTGTAAATTTAGGACCATTTGTAGTAAAAAAAATCAAAAGCTGTTTCTCTTTTCCGGCGTTGAAAAAAAAAAGAACAAATCAGATAACGCACTCTCCAAGGAAGCTGAAAAAATTGTTTACTTCCAAATTTTTTGGGGTATCTTGAAGCAAAAAATATTTTTCTTTGTTGATTCAGTGGTTTCTAGGTTTGGCGAATACACATAGCAAAAATTAAGTCAGCGTTCGCAGTTGAAGTGCTTAAGGACATGAACTTTTCAAACACCCTGTATAACCGTCATTATCTTCTTGAATAGAAGAGTACATAACTCTATGATTATTATTGACTTTTATGTGTCTTTTAGAGGCATTTTTGCAGCATAGATTGATAATTTCTTTCAGATTATGGATAATGATATTTTGGGGAATGTTAGTAAACATGTTGGTAAAATCAGCAGAAAAGTGTTTTGATTTTAGCTTCTATGTTTGTTAGATTTGATGATATATTGATATCACTAAAAGACAGTAAACTTGTAAGCATTTTTTATTCTAAAGAACAGTGTCTGCATAGTTTCTGAAATGATTCCTAATAAAATTAAGAAGGTTCAACAACTCAAGTGTTATGGGTTTGGTACTACTATCTAGAACTTTTGGAGCGACCCACTACCACCATGCAATAGAGCTTTGTTCAGTGGATAGTAAAGAATAGTTTTGTTATTACAGTGCACATCAGATTTTTACAGAGGCTTGCAGGCAGGGTCAAGCTTGTGATGCGACTGTCGCAACGGGGAGTCGTAAAGAGGGTACCTAAGGTGGGGGAGGGGGGGGGGGACTGGGTCGTAAGAGGAGGTAGTTAGGCTAAAATACCCTAAGCTTAAAAGGGAATCAAAAAGCAGATAATTGGTTGTGTTCTTTACAATAAATTTATAAAAAAGTGGAAATCAGAATAAAAAAAGATAAAAAATGTGTAGAAATTCTCAAAAAAAAAACATTTACAAGAGCTCAAAACACTTTTGAAGGATGTATTATTTCATAAAAATGCTAAATGTACCGATTGCCCTAGAAATCTTGCTTCTGAAGCCTTCCTGAAGTCTCACACACTTGACAAAAGCGAATGTCTTTACCAACTGTGACCATCATAAAATTCTAAATCTTTTTGTAATGTTTCTCACGGGCTCATATGATTTATCTGTATTTTTTAGATGCTCCGCTATATCAGTGCAAAATTTGGTGTTATTTTGTCAACCGTGGATTTTCTTATGATTTTATGTATGGTAGCAAAAAGTCAGGAAAGGGGGGTCGTATCTGGGTCGCATCTAAATTTCTTCGGAGCTATTGAAGCTTATTGGCTGCAACTCTGCTGTAATATGAGGCCATCCTCCTACTTTCCCTCATATAAATTGCAGGTTGTTTTATAACTTCTCTGGTAAGTTACAAAATTTTAAGCTCAAAAATCCCAGTTTTTGCTTTTTAGGATCGCATCTAAATTTGCAAGAGTCGCATGTAAATTTTTTCGAGCTTACTGCTCCTCAAGAGCTGAAACTTTTTCTTTGGATAGTCTGGGCACTATACTACAGACTACAGAACCTATGCTTTACAGCCTCTCAGTCTTTTCCTGGCCTTGGTTACGAATTTTCAAACTACCGTGCTCATGCACGTTTTTGACGTCGTTCTGAACGGCGCTCAAGCGGTTTTTTTCGCGGGAAAAACTGTGGATGAAATAGGAAGTAAGCTTTTTAGTCGAAAACATCTTTTGTAGTTCAAGAATGTCATTTTTTCTCCGTGCAAAAATCTGTGTCGCTTACGGGAATCGAATTTGCTGGACTGAAGTATGCCTGAAAATTCAAACAAAACTTGCAGAATCTCAAACACTATTAAAGGTGTGTATGTGTGCTACAGATGCTGGGCGCACCTATTGGCCTAGAAATTCTGCTTCCGAAACCTCACTGAAGTTCTCATGCGGTGTTTTTTGAGATCGACATTCGCTTACGCAGGTTACCGCGAGGAATGTGGGCAGGGGAGGTAAGGGGATAAATGGGAGAGGGTGGGGGGGGGGGGGGAGGGGAAAGGGGAGGGGGGGATCGTACGGATGGGTACCTACAAGGGGGGGGGGGGATCGTACGGATGGGTACCTACAAGGGGGGGTCGTAAATAATGGTCCCGGATCGCATCAGCACGCTTGACCTTGCTTGCAGGCATTTTAACACCGGGCGCTATCAGCTTATCAACAATGGTTACCGAGAATTATGAGCTTTAGTTGAAACAGCCCCGCACGGCCGGCAAAGTCCCATCGTCACCTCCCCGCGGTGCCGGCTGGCAACGGGGATCAACCCCGGCAAACGACGAGGGCACTGTCCCGTCAGGCGGAGCGACGCGCCGGGGACTGTACGAATCAGTCGTGTCACATGCATCGGACTATTAAGGATTTTTGTCAAGCTGCTAGGGCGTCCCCCGGAGGCGACGCGCGTCATTGCCCGCATGGCGCGAATAGTGAGCTAGGGCTACCTGCCCCCGGACGAGGCAGGCCAAAGAAGCGAGTCCAGGAAATCCGACTAGCGACGATTAATATAGGAACGCTGACGAGCCGCAGTCGGGAGCTATGCGATAGGCTGAAGGAGCGACACGTCGACATCGCATGTGTACAGGAAACGAAATGGAAAGGGAGGCAGGCTAAGGACATCGGCGACGGATATCGCTTATACTACACGGGAGATAGCAGCCGCCAGAACGGAGTCGCGATCATCGTCAGCAGTAGATACCGCGAACTAGTGACCGAAGTGACGCGCATCTCAGATAGATTGATGGCGATGAAGATCGAAGCAGATGACGCCACGCTTCGAATAGTCTCGTGTTATGCCCCGCAAGCCGCATGTACCGAAGCCGAGAAGGACGTGTTTTGGAGGGACTTCGACATTCTGCTAAGGACATTTGACGCTGCAGACTACATCTTCGTAGGAGGCGATCTCAATGGGCACGTTGGCCACGAACACTATGGATTCAAACGATACCATGGTGGAAACGGATATGGTCAGAGGAATGAAGATGGAGAACGCATCCTGGAAGCAGCAGAAGCACACGACTTGGCGATAGCGAATACATTTTTCAAGAAGCGGGAGTCACATTTGATCACGTACGCGAGTGGAGACCGCTCAACTCAGATCGACTACTGGATGCTGCGCCGATGCCACTTGCCGATGGTGATGAATGCGAAGGTTATACCCACGGCGACACATGCTTTGCGCCACAACACCGGTTGCTCGTATTGGATCTTCGACTGAACATCCACTTACGTTCACGAGCCAGAAGGACGACTACGAAGAGGATCAAATGGTGGAAGCTCGCCGAACATCGCCAGCAAGTCAGAGATGCCCTTAACGGTTTGAGGGTGTCGACGGATGATAAGGAGTCGATTGAAGAGCAATGGAATCGGATTACTTCGCAGATACGACCGACGGCCGAGACAATTTTGGGAACCACCAAGCCAGGACGCCGGTTTGTAGACAAGCAGATCTGGTGGTGGTCTGAGTCAGTCCAGCAAGTAATCAAGGAGAAGAAAGAAGCTTTCAAAGCCTGGCAACGCTCACACTCAAATGAAGACCTCCGTCGGTATCGAGAACAGAACTCGAAGGCGAAGCACGCGGTAGCCGAAGCAAAGGAAGCACACTACAAGGGACTTTACGACGAGCTGGAAGGACCTGCTGGAGCGAACAAGGTCTACCGACTGGCCGCTGCACGACATCGAGCAAAGCAGGACATCGACCATGTCATGCACATCAAGAACGCAGAGGGCAACCTCCTGACGAAACCGAGGGCAATACTCAAGCGGTGGAATGAGTACTACAAAGGGCTATTTAATGAAGAGTTCCCGCACCCGTTAGTACCGCAAGGAGCCCCCACACTTGGACCGGTATCTCGGATCGAGGAAGCAGAAGTTGTGCAGGCACTGAGGAAGATGTCTAGCGGAAAAGCTCCGGGACCCGACGACATACCTGCTGAAGTGTGGAAGATGATGGGGCAGCGTGGAGCGGCATATCTCACATCGCTCTTTAATCGCATTATCGTAGACGGACAGTTGCCGCGAATCTGGAATACGAGTGTTACAGTCCCTATCTGGAAGGAAAAGGGCGACGTCAGCGACTGTTCAACATATCGACCAATACGCTTGCTATGCCACACGATGAAGATCTTCGAACGAGTCATCGACGCACGCATTCGAAGTGTAGTGGAGGTCACCCCGAATCAATGCGGCTTTGTAAAAGGATCTGGAACCATCAACGCCATCCATGCGGTACGATTGCTAATGGAAAGGCACTTGGAGAAACGGATTCCGATTCATTTCGCATTCCTGGATTTAGAAAAGGCATTTGATCGGATACCACACGGGCTGATCTGGTATGCGCTGAGACAACACGACGTCCCAGAAGAGTACGTTCGCTGGATCAAACTCCTCTATACGAACACGACGGGCGTCATACGCTGTGCAGTGGGAACGTCAACGCCATTCCCAATCCAAGTCGGAGTACACCAAGGATCGGCTCTATCACCGCTTCTCTTTATACTGTGCATGGACACGGTGACCAAGGACATCCAGCTGCCGCATCCGTGGACGCTCCTTTACGCAGACGACGTCGAGCTAGCAAGCGGATCAAGACAAGAGCTTGAAGAGGCGACAGTGAGATGGAAGACACGATTAGCGGAATATGGCCTACGACTGAACGTAGCAAAGACCGAGTACCTGGAATGCGGAGAGCAAACCGATGGCACAATTAGCATCGATGGGCAGCCGCTGAAGAAGGTCACGACATTCAAATACCTGGGCTCCCGAGTGACGTCGGACTGCGACACGATCACTGATGCTCGTGCTAGGACGAACGCGGCGTGGCTAAAATGGCGGCAAGTAACAGGAGTACTCTGCGACCGACGAATCCCGTTGTATCTCAAGTCGAAAGTGTATCGGACTGTGGTGAGGCCAGTCGCACTGTATGGAGCCGAATGTTGGCCAGCAACAAGAAAACACGAGCAGATCCTGAGCACGATGGAGACGCGAATGATAAGATCGATACTTGGCCTAACGAGAAGAAACTGCGTCACGAACGATGATGTACGACACATTTTTGGAGTTGCACCTATCGCGGATAAGATGCGAGGTGCCAGATTACGATGGTATGGTCACGTTTTACGAAGTGAAGATAATACAGTAGCAAAAACAGCACTTCGTCTAGATCCACAGGGGAAGAGACCACGTGGCCGTCCGAAGCAACGCTGGTTGGACACCATTCGAAACGACCTGCACATTGCAAAGCTCAAACCACAAGAAGCAGCTGATCGAGTCAAATGGAAGCAAAAATGCACCACCGCCGACCCTGCACCCGCGGGACAATGGCGAAGATAAAGAAGAAGAAGAAGAAGCCCCGCACATACTTCAAGCAATAGTCGGACCTTTGCCATACTAGATGCCTTCAATTGTCACGTCAGCTTAGCACGAATGTAAAGCGTGTATTATTGCCTAAATAGATAAATGCTCTGTTTTCTGCATTTTTAGAATGCGCCTACGATAAGTTATGAACAATTTTGGCTTATACCAAACCGCATTACTGAAATCGCTTGAAGTATGCTCGGGGCAGGAATTTTCGTACTCGCTTCGCGGAGTAAACCGCATACCTTTGTCCACAGGTAGCAAGTAGTTCAATTCCATTTGGAATCCATTCATTCAAAAATTTCAAATCTCAAATTTAGTCGATATTCGCTTATTTGAGATTTTTTATATTAATTTATTCGAAATCGTTTATTCGGGGTTTTTCGTCTTCGAGTTTATTCGTCCTTCATTTAATGAGAAAGTTTGAATTTCTTCAATTTTACATATAGAGTACAGATTATAAGATAAAGAGTCAATTTCGAAATTTTCGAAGGATCGTTTTGAGGTGCTTCACTTTCCATTAACGCCTATGAGACTTATTTTTGTTGAAATCTTGAATTTGGATCACGATGGTTGATCAGAATGACAAAGTTTCAATAACTCAGACAGCTGGCCAAGATCAGCAGCACTTTGCTGTTTCCGCTTGATTCGCTTTCGTTCCATAATCTTCAATTCAGGGTATTAGTTTTCCGCTTTTTACTGAGACATCTTTCTTTTGATGTGAAAATCTCTTTTGAGATGCTAAATTTTGATGTGATTGTATTATATCTGATTGTATCTAATTTGATGTGATTGTATTTGATTTAATGTAACTTATGGCGTATATTGCGTATATGGCAGCAGATGGCTTAGTGTCTTATTTTATGAAGGCAGCATATAATCACAAAGGTTAGGGGATTGCTCACGAAGTGGTGTAGTTTATCAGTTGGAATGTCAAACGTGCCGGGCCACTTACATCGGCGAGACCGGTCGACCACTTTCATTAGGTGTAAACGAACATCTGGCCAGTAGAGAAGACAGAGTCTCGTGAGCCTATTGGTGAAACATAGGAAGGAGGACCATGAAGGCGAAGATTTCGAAATAAGTTGTAACATACTGGCAGTCAACATCTCAGCTCGAAAAGCGATTGAGGCCGCATACATTCTTGTTCGAAATCTGAAAAGAAATAGCAAAAATGAACAGTTGTCCATCACAAATGATCTAGAGCCATTCCTATCATTTTTGCGGTTTCTAGATAACCTACAGCTATATAAACATGTTCAACTCAAGTGGACTGTTCACTGTCACCATATCCTGTAAGCGACCGAGAGAGTTTTTGTCGTGCTCTTCTGTGGGACCCTTGGTAAATCAAAAGGCGTGGACGCTAGACTCCGATCACTATGAATCAATACTCACGAGTTGGTTAGGGCGTTTGATCGCATAGAGCGTTTGATGGAAGTGATGGAATCGCTTTCAAGCCTCTAAGGACGACGTTTTTTTTTCGCCGGAACGTAAGGCTCAATAAAAAGTTCCGATAAAAGCCTGTTGTGGCTAGAAAAAGTAAAACGAAATACTATTTAACATGCCAAGGTTTGAAGAAAGGAGGACTTATGAAAAACAATCAACTATAGAAACCTAGAGTTTTGTTTTTGCTAAGTTGAAATACACTTCAAAGACAACAAGTTCATGCGTCTTTTGAATTTTTAGCACCTTTTCGTTGTTTTTGTTTCTGGCGACGTTAGCTTTGTGGCTCATAATCTGAGCAAAATGCCCACAAGCATGTAAGACATGGTTGCTTACTAACTCCAATAAAGGCCTATGAACAAAAACGCACTTTTTGCAGCTTTATAGATATTTCACCAATATAAGAAGTAACCCCGCGTAACGTCGCCTACATTATGAGCGGAATCAAGGTCTATGAATTGCACAACTCGCTCAAAAGTTAAAGTGAAGAAGAAACTAGGGATTATTGACAACACGGTTTTCAGAGATTTTTCGCTCAAATCAGAAAATGGAATTCTGCGACGTTGTAAGCGTGATAATAGAGATCAAGAGCTTTAATATAACATACAATTTTTAGTATTACATTGAAAACAGTGTGGCTCTGATCGTAGATCTCGGTTGGGTCTCTTAAGGAAGCTTTGTAACAATATCGTAGTGATCCTCATGACACAAGCAGAAGCACTGACAACGTCGCGGATGTTAGAGATCACTCCATAACGAGATAAGCCAGCATTTGAGTGGCGACTCTCTGCGCAAAATTTGAGCGCATTTTCTCGCTTTTTATTGAACTCCAGCTTTCCTGAACTTTTAACATTTACTCGAAGTCTATAAGAAGGTTACCCTAATTTCACGCGTACAAGGCGCGGGGTGGTCCTAGCTTTCATCGACCAGCCCGAACACGGCAAAGAACTTCGCAACCAAAGAAACCCCATACCGTGCTGCGTTTTGCCTGACGAATCGTGCGGCATAAGGATCGCTTCTCAAAACACGTTGGGGCGGCTGAGCAGCTCGATGAAAGCTAGGACCACCCCGCGCCTTGTACGCGTGAAATTAGGGTAATTGAAAATTGTCGCTCTAAATTCTAAGGGTTTTCGGATAGGAACTTTTTTCAGGAAAAAAAGCTACAAAAACGCAATTTTTTTGTTTTCTGAGCTTATTTTCAAAAGTCACTCTTTACCTGCCTCATTCACGTTCACTCCGAAATTATGTCGGAATATTCGTGGCTTTGCCCAAGATGACTTCTGTCTATTTTTTCAGGTAAAGGTTATGTCGTACCATGACGCTAAAGTGAAGGTTACCAGAGCACATGGCTCTATGCATGTGGTTATGGTCAGGGTCAAGCGTGGGGTGTGGCACGCCACACCTGGGGGGTGAGGGGAGAAGGGGGTCGTAGTTGCTCAGATAATCGCCGGAGGCAGGTGGCCATGCGATTTATGTGCAGGCGGCACCGGAAAAATAGTTCGCTGATTTCTTGCGGTCCGCTTGCAGCAGGCTTGCAGATATTTGGAAGAAATCTAGCGAAATTTTAGACGAATGCTTGGAGAACAATCGCGGTTTCCTTACAGATTAGCTGCTGACGAGACGAGCGCCTGCAGAAGATTCTGTGTTACTGCCCGCTATCAGAACATCAGTCAGTAAAGGAAGCACCGCTCGCTGAAGGTTTGGCCACGCCCCAAAATTTTGCTGACCGCTTGCAGAAAAGCGCGAGTTTGCGGACCGCCTGTCCTTGGCGATTATTTGATTGGGTAATCTGATAATATTGGTAACATGATATTTGTATCATATCCATAATTAGCATGCCAATTAACCCCTGTAGACAAAGTTTGAGCGAATTCTGAAAATTCAAGATACTAGGCTACCTAAGTGAAATGGTCATAATATAACATGGTTAACTTTGTTTTAAAGGTGAATTAGCTATCCGTTTTCGCGCTCAAGACAGAGCACTGCTTGTTCTTTGTCCATCTCAGAAATCCAGAAAAAGACCTCCAAACTATGGAATTAGAAGCCAACCAAAATCTCATTTTTCCCATTTTTCGCTTTCAATGGCCGTCTTTCCACCAAATATTACTCAGAGCTAAGAAAACTAATCAGACTTAAGACATTTCTATGGAATCTACGAGGTTTAGACTGTCGACTTATTTAAATATTGTTTGCTAAAATTGTTTTCATGGCATAGTTAATGGGGCGTGGCAGCCACAGCTTTTCAGAGGGCGTACCACACCCTTTCACTATGTCATAAAAACATGTTTAGCAAACCTTATTTATATGGATTGATAGCCTAGATCTCCTCGTTTTTACAGGAGTGATTTGAGCCTGATTAGTTTTTTGCTCTGAGTAATAGTTGGTGAAAAGACAGCCATTGAAAGCGAAAAATGGGAAAAATGAGATTTTGGTTGGCTTCTAATTCCATAGTTTGGAGGTCTTTTTCTGGATTTCTGAGATGGACAAAGAACAAGCAGTGCTTTGTCTTGAGTGCAAAAACGGATAGCTTATTTACCTTTGAGAAAGTTAACCATGTTGGAATATGACCATTTCACTTAGGTAGCCTAGTACCTTGAATCTTCAGAATTCGCTCAAACTTTGTCTACAGGGGTTAACTGACATGCTCATTATGGATATGTTGCCCATTATGTTTGACAGGGCCTACAGGTAATGCTAGTAATCTAATCTATGTAATTTTGGGTATATAATTCAGGAGGAGGGGGGGTCTTATTATGACAGCAACCAGGGGGGGGGGGAGGGGGTCGTAACCAGCGATCGTGTGCTATACCCCTTGCTTGACCCTGGTTATGGTTCAGAATATTTGGTGGTGGTGGGGGGTGTGTAAGTATGGTGGGAATACTTATAAATGGGTAGACAGCGTAAAATCCAGATATCTGGAGCTTCAGAATATCAAGCTTTTTTAAGCTTCAACATGCTTAGCACTGTTGGGTTGCATAAGCAATACAGCTTCGGAATGTTTACATTGAATTTAAAGAAAGAAAAATAACTTTGAAGAAAAGACGGTCGGCCGCCGGGAATCATCAGGGGATTATACAAAATGCTGGAAAAGGCGGATTGTACAGCTTTGTACTCTCGTTCAAGATGTTCATAGTGAAGAATGGTGTGAATACTCACGAAAAGGTAGACAGCATGAGTTCCAGATATCTGGAGTTCAGGATATGAAGCTTTTTTAACCTGCGATCCCCTCTCCGGCGGGGATGTTAGTGCATGCGACCCTAAGTCGAAGTAAGTTTAAACACCCTTTACGTGGAGGGTGCCTCGCTCCTTCTACCGCACCTACAGCTTTGCCTGCTTGAATTTCAATCAAAACTTGCGGTTGTAGGGTTATCTTATATATATAAAGCTGAATGTCTGTTTGTCTGTCTGTCTGTATGTCTGTCTGTATGTCTGTACGTATGTTCCGAATAGAAAATTCCATTTCTGAATCGATCCGGACCAAACTTGGCACACATATACTCCGGGCCCCGGCGAGTGTCATAGGCTACTTTTCGTCATCGATCGATATCGATTTTATCGATTTTTTGCAAAATTTGAACTACGGGGCTGGGAGTTGGCACAGGGGGGTAATCGAGCATGCTGATTACGAATATAATAATGACAGGGCCGGGCGGAGCCGGGTAAGTCAACTAGTACGAAGTAAAATCCAGTCACTTTTGGAACAGCTCTAGTTGTTAAATGCATACACACGACAAATTCGCCAATACGTTTCTTATAATAAGTGATAGTACAAGCAGATTTATAGAATGCTCGTAGCATTCAAAAAGCTGGAATTGCGTCCTTTTAGAGTGGCGTCAAGTTTATAATGAGGCAAATGATCTTCACTAAATTTACTGTTAAGTAGATCTCTTGTATTAGGTTTTAAACTAATGCGCAAAACAACAGTGAAAATTCTGCCCATTATAGTGGTACCTTTCCCATAGATTGAAACCAAAAAAGATCGAGAGCTAGAAGCAAATAAAGGAAATTCCTTTGATTATGCAATTTTTAGCATACTCAAAAAAGCTGGAAATGTCACAGAAAATACGCGTGTATCATGCACATAGGTTTTGTAACCTTCTTTTTCTAGCTGAGTAACTTTCGAGCTAATCGAGAGCAAGTTTGATTTCCATAAAAAAAAGCACTCCTGAAAATCCAAAAAAGTTACGAAAATCAAAGTTGCCCTCGACTAGCTCGAAACTTGCTCAGCTAGAAAGAGAAGGTCACAAATGTTTATGGCTTTCCCGCATTTTCTGTGACATTTCTAGGCTTTTTTGAGCATGCTTAAAAATTGCAAAACTAAAGGAATTTTCTTTATTCGCTTCTAGCTCTCGATCTTTTTCGTTTCTTTGTATAGGAGATTGACTGTAATGTGCAAAATTTTCTCTATCAAAATATTTCCAGAATTTTTCGTGATACAGCTTGAAAATTGCCGATCTTGACTGATTTCATTCAACTGCTTCTAGCTTTGGAACTTTTCAATGACGCTTCACGACAAAGGCAATGTTGTAAAGAGAAAAGTTTCCTCTTACAAATGAAGTAAATATCAGGAAAATCCATCGAATGGCGAGGAAGTTATGATTTTTTGAAAACCCGACGCAAGAACTTTTGGGACAACCTAATATTCATATTACATTATTATTTTCGTATTATTTATTCATTTGTTTTTAGATTCTAAAAAATAAATTATCAAAATTATGGAATTTTGGCAGGCTTGAGCTGCTTGAGCTTTCCGGAAACACTGAACGAAGTTTATACGGTAGTGCGTTTACAATCACTATCGCAATTAAGGACTGTAGAGTCACTTGAAAATGGGTCAAAAAAGAAAAGAAGACACATAGCTCACAACCGCTCTTCGTCGCGGAATTTTCATGCATGAGTAATTATACAGTACAAAATGCTCACTTCCGAGCAAGTCACAGAACGTTTATATCTCTCGCTCTTCACAGGTAATGCTGTCATTGAATAAAAACGAACAATTTTAAGCTCGAACTATTTCGTTGTGAAATATTTTATTTCAAAGCTGTTTCATTGTGCATCTTCACAATGATGCTTTTGAATAATTTTATTGCTAGCAATAAATCACATCAGGCCACTTTGCGCCACATGGCGTGTACAATTGCGTAACTTTGCGGGAATATCCTTGGATTAAATGAATTTAATCAAGCACCAAGAGTCTGTCTTTTTCTGCTGAACCGTGCTATCTTAATGAGCAATCAAATCTGAGTTTACGTTTATATTTCAAAAATTTTTTGAGTAATTGTCAGCAAAATTTTGGGCTGCGCAGACGCAGATTCGCAGTATTTTTCAATTGGCTATCTACTATTCCGGGATTGTGCAGTCAAATAGATCAAGCCTCTATTTAATAAGCAGATATCCACTCAAAACGCGACCAAAAATTGAACGATTTATCGCCACTGCATCACCTGTGTTTATTACTCCAGCTATCTATAATTCCATTGAATCGAGCATTGAGAATTAATAATTTTCTATCATCAGTCAGATATTTGAAAAATATGGCAATTTATTTGATAGTCAAATAATCAAAACTCACAACTAGCGAGTATTGTTTGACAGTCGAATATAAGACAAATTTTCGATTATGTTTAGTTATATTGGTTGTGATTGGTGGACACCCCGTTCAAGTAACTTATGAAACTCAACCATGATTTGGCATATGGGAACCTTTACAAATGGCAATGGTTTTATTTTAGAAATGACAAAAATACCCATCATCCATCTGTGGATATACTGCCGCTAATGCGTGGATATTGTAAAGCGGAAAGTACGCAGATAAGTTCAACAAAGTAAGCGCGGTAAATCGCGCAGCTGCAGGGTTGCCATTTGATTAATTCAGCAAACTTTTGGGTCGGATCTGTATATTTTTACTCCGAGCCAGTGCATTTGTGTACATGAGCAACACTACATATGGGAACTTGGCTGTATATGCACCAATGGTACAACAATGATTATTGCTGCTCAAGATACTTGCTTTGCAGCGTACAAGAGTGCACGTTACTCAATGTTAGTGCTGAACGCAGACAGAAGTACAAAGAGGAAAGCACTTGAAGTAAGTAGAGCCTCTAGATTTCCTCCAGCTTTTAGGATACCAAGATCTATGGAGTAATTGTGCTGGTACATAAACAACAGTAATTATGTTTGCAAATAAGAAATCAAAAAGAATTATTATACTTGTTGGTTGAGTACTTCATTTCTGGAAAACTTTTATGCTGTGGGTTCTTTGCCAATAGATGCTTCTCAACTCTCAGTGGCCGTATTCGTCAACGAACCCAGTGGGTTCCATAACCCATCAAGTAGGCTCAACCCACAAAATCGGTATTCACGAAACTAGTGTGTTCCGAAACCCAGTAGGTTAAGCCTACCCAGTGGGTTTCGGAGCCCACAAAACGACACTTAACCGGTATTTAAGAACGAAAGCAGTGGGTTCGCGAACCCAAAAGTCAAGCATGCCGGTATTCATGGAACAAGTTACTCAGTTCTCGTAGATTCCGGAACCCAGTGAGCGCTGGGTTGGCGAACCCAAGCACGATGCAAATTTCTCAGTGAGTTACATGCGAGCCCAGTCCTTTTGCTGAATATTATGGAGATTTTTTATTAGCAGGGGGTGGTTATTACTAGCAGACTTATACATTAGAAATACTTCCCTTATCAGCATTAACAAAAGTTAGTCAGTTATGAAGAATACTTCATAACTGACTAACTTTCGTTGATAAGATTAAACTTGATGCTGGTCACAATTTGGCAGTCTCTGAGAAACCGCAAACATGCATTTTAACGGAGATTTTTTTGCGCCAAATTGCAAAGAGCTTAAGCACTTGCCGATGTTTGCTCATGCTATCTTAGATTTTTTTTCTGATACTGCTGCGACTACAGGGGGAGCTTCAAATAGGAAGCAGAGCGTCTGCCTGCATTCGTGTTTATGTATTTGATGTCTATTGTCCATGTTTGTCTATGTTTGTTTATTCCACAAATTAAGAAAAACTTGCCCCTGTTCTGATCAAGTCAGAGAAAAAAAAAGAAAAAAGCGCTTTTAATTCAAATCGTTTGTTCCTTAAAGGCAGTGGATCGGCAGAATGGATGCGTGTCAGATTTTGATACTGTTAGATAGTAGGCCTCCCAAGTACACCGTAGCCCTAACCCCACCCTTCAAATCATGCGCTAAGTTCTGTAAAGAAGCTTCAAACTTCCACCAATAACGCCCACTCAGTGCAAGTGGGCGGGGCTGGTGGAGTTTTGAAGCGCATTCTTCAGAAATTAGCGCATGATTTGGAGAGTGAGGTTGGGGCTACGGTGCATTGGAAGGCCTACTACATAACAGTACCAAAATCTGACAGGGGTCCATTCTGCCAATCCACTGCCTTCAATTTGGTGCAGTAAAAACCAATGGGAAGGGAACATTTAGTAATATTGGTTTACATCATAGAGATTAAAACTCTATCGATGATTCCTTTGCACATTCCAGTCTGAGGGAAACGTACTCTCCCTACCATTCGTGCGTCCTCGCACAAGAAATACAAATGGACAAAGAGTTGAGTGCTTCCTGCGAATAAGCGCCTTGACACTGATGAAAATCCCGTTTGAAAGTAGAAGTTCAAAAAGGCATAGACATACTTACTTTGTATAGCAAAAACATCCACGAAACAAACAACTACTCCTTGCACCATGAAAATTGCTGAAGCTATGCGGATTCGTAACAGTCACTTATACCGTGCAATCTTCGTGGTTGATATCTTCCTTATAAGGCAAAAAACAACTCTGAATAAGAAAGAACAGTGGAACAAAAAAAGTAGAGCCCTCTTTCATCATTTTCACACATATCATTGTCGACAGTCATGTCGGTGTCCGAAAGAATACTCGAATAAAATGCAGAATAAGGGAAGTGCAAGTTTTGTCGCACAAGAGACATTGATTGGTGGCATCCAAACATAAGATCTCGAAAGCTTGTCAAGGGTGCTGACGCTTTTAGTCTAGCGCGATCCGCGTGCGTGGGAAAACGAGGAAAATAGTACACCGACTAGAGGAGACGCAATGGTGACGTAATGGGTTGGCGAACCCAGCGGGGCACTTGTGAACACCGATCTTACCCAGTGCGTTCGCGAACCCACGGAACCACAGGTGCGATAATTCACCCCCTCTTCACCCCTGAGCCGGGAACAAGGTGACCCCCTTCACCAAAAGCCGAGAAAAAAATCAACAGTGAGGTAAGGTTGAGCAAAGAAATATTTGTACGTGAATTGTTTATGTACAGGAATGGAGGAGTCTGTTGAAAAAGTGCTTGATGACAGGTGTGAGTAGTGATTTCTAGACATTTTGGAGTTTTTAACATAAAATAATTCATAACTTTTGCAGATGAAGATCTTGTACGCCTTGATGATCACCGTTAAAACCGTCTGTCCACCGCTTTCAGAAAATTTATACTATGCCTGGTTAAAAAAAGTGCCGGGTGAAGGGTGGGTGAGAATTTTATAATGGGAGTGCTCAAGTTCAGGCTTTTTACCATTGTAAAGAGACGTTTACTTGAGCACCCCCATTATAGAAGTCTCACTCACCCTTCACCGGGCACTTTTTTAAAGGACCTCAAGCATAGTATATATTTTCTGAAAGCGGAGGAGGAGACGATTCCAACGGTAACCGTCACGGCGTACAAGATGTTCATCTTCAGAAGTTACAGTTTCTATCCTGAAAACTCGTAAATATTCAGAAATCACTACCCACACACTCTTCACCAGGCACTATTTCAATAGACTCCAGGCAAACTATATATTTTCTAAAAGCGGAAGACAATGGGGTATCAAAAACATTTCCCTTGCCGACGTTGGTGTTCATCTACATAAATTGCGAATTTCTTATTTTAAAAATATTCGTGAATGCTTAAAAATTGTCTAACTCTTTCCGAAACAAATGTTCTCGCATACATATCTTCTATGGTAATTCCAAAAACTAACAGGGTGATGTAAAAAAGAGAAAGAAATGTTCAAAAAATGCAAGGTGCTGGTCAGAAATATAGTTGTATGCTAATCCAGCAGCACATGTGTTCAAAATTCAGAAAAAAGATAATCAATGATGGTAAGGAATAAATTATGAACTTTGACTAAGAAAAATGATGAGAAAACACCATGGCTCTTCCCCCCCCCCCTCCCGTCGACATCTTATAATTTCTCTACCAAGTGAAACACCCTTCACCCCGGGGGGGGGGGGCTGCGACCACTGCGACCCCCTTCACCCTGGAGGAGTCATTCTCACCTTATCGCACCTGTGCACGGAACCCACTGGGTTCGCGAGCCCAATGGGTTCCGGAACCCACTGGGTTCGTTAATGAATACGTCCCCAGAACACACAACCTTCAAAAACACGATTGTTTTTCCCCGAAGACAGAGACTGTCCCTTTGCACAGAGCAATGAACCCGCACTTGACAAGCTTTCAAGTTCCCCTTTCATTGCTGAAATTGCTAGTCTACAAAGGTAAAGTGTTGTTTAATAGGTGTGTAAGTGCTGTAATGATCGATGACTGCATTGGTTGATGCGTCAACAAATCACCGATGTAATCGAAGGTACTTGATATTTTGTATCAATAGCCGTCCATTTTTTCAGTCACGAATGGAACCAGATAAAGCGGCATCATGCTCTACGCTATCACATGTATAATGATCACAAAACCAATACCTAAAAAGTAATTAGGAGTGCAAACACACCCATCAATCAGTGGTGTAAACCTACGTAGCTAGCGTGCAAAGCTACGTAGTCCATCGCAGCGCTTGTAATTTTCTATATATTGAGTCGTTCTGAAAGTAATGTCGCTTTTTTCAAACATATGTTACATCTAGTGGAACAAGGATGTGTAAGAGATTCTGGAACCATTCAATGCAGCATTTCATTCTCTTTCTGATGGTTACGTAATTACTGCACAAAATTGAATAACCTCTACGAAAATTATCGGAATCTGCGACCCATGCTATTTGAGAAGGTCGAGTTTCACAATTTTTCTAAATTTTTATAACAACTCCCGGAAGAAGTCCACGTTATGGATGGATAGAGCAAACTCTATCGGAAACAGCACAACTTTTTCTAATTTTCAGAATCGTCATAATTTCTGTATAGATTTTTTGATGGAACCACCGAATCTTAGCAGGCTCGTCTCACACACAAGTGCATCAAACATCAAGAAATCTTCGGATTTTGAAACTTACGAAGATGAATTATGGTTTTGCACTAATTTTACAAAGCAAATGAGCGTTTACCACTTCAGATTAGCAACTTTCGACAATTCCGAGTACAGCCTGGGATGCCCTAGAAAACCTAAATTACGATAATTTTATCTCGGAAAACTTGATGAATCGGAAATCAAAAACAACTGGTAAAAAGAGGAGAAAAAGCTGCGTCGAATGAGAGACCCGATTTGTTTGCCGGTTGTTGTTCTGTAGAATTTGGATTGACCAAATATGGAATTTGAGGCATTTTAAAATTGATTCCAGAAACTCTAAGAAGCAAGCTAAAGAAAAGAAAAAAATTACTCTGTGTCCTATAGCTTAGCTTTATTTACCTGCCACTTGTACTTCTTCGAAGAATAGGTACAAAAATTCAGAAAAATAGCCGAACTTGACCATGGCCAAAAGCATGAGTCGCAGATTTTGTTAATCATGCGAGAGTTCATTGAAACTTATGCAATGAAATTACAACCTTTAGAAAGAGGATGAAATGCTGCATCGAATGCTTCTAAGATCTCTTGAAAATCTTGATTCCATGAAATGTGGCGCTCATTTGAAAAAAGGACATTACTTTTAGAACGACTTGATACTGTACATAACGCACTACGTATGCTTTAAAATAGCGCATGTCTATACTACACTTCAACTTTGCATTTTTTCTAGGATTGTCCCTCCTTCTCAGAAGTTTTAGATTGAAATTTCTGCTAGGTGTTGCAGACATCGATAACGTATTTGAAAATATACAAATCAATCCTTAATGCCGAAAGAGTTTGAATAAATTTTACTATGTACACTTTTAGGTTACAAAAATAATGTCCGTTTTCCCAGGCCTCTCATGAACAACTTTCTTATCATCAAACCTATTTCCCGAACTACTTTTTTCATCAAAGCTTTTTTTTGACACAGAGTTGGCGCATTATTGAAAAGCTTTCTTCATGTACGTTCCATCAATGGTACAATTGGGCTTCTGTTCTCATTTGTGAAAACTTCACCAACATCTTGCAAGCCTGCACTCAAAACCAAAATTTTATTGTTTTCACTTTCATGATTACAATTCATGCGAGGATGCAAATTCTTTCAAAAGCGTAGCTAATGTATAGGACGAATACTGTTCTACCTACTGCATGCGTAAGCAAATTTTTCTACACTATTTGGACTAAGTCGACGCCTCAAAATAAACACTCGCTGCTGGCATTGCATGGGTCAAAATTTCCCATAGTTAAGTCAATCATCAAAGCTTTGCATTTCTGTAAGCTCGATGTTAGGACATCCTCCTTGTACTTTTTGTAAAAAAAATCTTGGCTATTCAATGCATGAAGAAATTCAGATTTCTATGATCTGAGACTTCAAACCTTCCACATTTATGTCTAAAAAATGATTGACTCTAATTTCAATACTTTTTCTCTGCCGTACAGGTTGTTATAGATGACACTTTATTGCCCAACGTTTCGGCACAACGCCGTCATCAGAGGTTTAAAAGGAGTCAGTCACTTCGATTCACGATCTTAGTCGCCAAACATCTCCTCCCACTCGGCCATTCGAATGGTCTTTAGTGGAAGCAGGAAGTCTGTGAGTAGAGTTTGACTCACCAGAGTGCCACCGTGATTTGTAGCAGTGGCTCCTTTAGGTGCTTGGACCGACTGCGGTGTTGAGTATAGACAGTCGTGTCAACTGACTGCGATGTTGAGAATGTTGATTGACTCTAAGTTTTTATCTTTTATTCTCGCAGATCTTCGCCAAAGCTTCTTTGAATGCATAAGCTACTGGCTTGCGCCACAAAAGTTGATTACCAGCCATAAGAATAAAAAATGGAGTCGTAATTTCTTAGACAATTATGGCGAGCACCCGCCGGCCACCCATGGGCAACGCCACGCCCATTTCGAGGGCGCGCCGATAAGTGCCCGGTAAGCGCCCGAATAACGCCAACGAGTTGTTCGACAAGCGCCCGATAAGTGCGCAATATGCATCTGGGGGGAGGGGGGGGGGGTGGCAATACACTTCGGTAGGACTAATGAATTCATATCTTTCATTCCCAAAATTTCGCGACCATCTACACCGCCATAACAGAGTTTCCGACAATCCATCTGATCTCAAGACCAAATAATCCAATAGGGCTCATCCGAGACACAACTGATGAACAAGAACTTGATGCTACTTGACTTCTGGCTAACACCAAACGTTGAGGGTAGCACTATTATCACGGCGTATCTCACGCAAGTAGCGTTCTCTCTTATAGAGTGTATTAATTGTGCGGTCATGCAAGACCCGGGGCTTGTCGGAGTGACTCTGTCGGGCCGTGGCCTAAAGGGCCGGGGCTTGTCCGAAAACTGAATATGCAGTGCGTCCAGTAAGCCCCAGGGCTCGTCCTAGTGCTTTTCGTTGGGCCGCGGGTGTTCCGATAAAACTTTCAAGGCCCGCGGCCTTTCCTTAGCGACAACATTGAGCCGCGGGTCGCCAAGCAAATAATTCTAGGGCCGCGGTTGGTCCTTCAAAGAATTCAACGCCCGCGCACCGCCGAAAGGCACCGTTAGGGGCCGCGGGTGCTCGCAGTAATTGTCTGAGTTCTCAAATCAAGGTATTTTAAAGAACTTTTGGTTTTGGTGCATGGTTTCCTTCCCGTTTGCGATATCAGTATAAGCAGGTGTGCGCTAAGTTACGTAAGATTCACTGCTTCTGAGGGTCTTGACTGCATTCAAAAATATGAGACTGGACAAAGTGATAGCTTGTCAAACTGAAACTTTGCAAACGAACATTATTTTTGCGCCAACCCGATATTTCCCCACTTTGGGTAGATTTAAGATAAATCAGGAATGTACTACTTTGCTCTGTTATGCATGTATCCTCTTTACATCTTTGGGTTTGTCCACACATTTTGAGTCTTTTTTTCTTGCTCCGCATCAGTCACAATGTTACGGTTGACTATTTCACGACAGTCTCCGTTTGATTAAAGTGGTTTTTTTACATAAAACTGATAAGACTATAAAACTCATCGAACGCTGACTTCAAATCCGCCTTCGTTATCTGCCGAGCGCCTCTGTCTGTCGACGTATGAGCATTTTTTGACTTCAAAAACCTACTAAATAATTGGAACAAAATTCCTCAGAATTGCTTAAAGGGTCTAATGCTGATTATCAGAGCACTCTAATTGAACAATACCTTCTATCCATAACACTCATATTGAACATTGCTCTAATTGATGAAAAGACCGTAAAATTTGATGTTACCTAGACTATGCGTTCATATTTCACACCACTGAAACATAACTCGGCATGCACATGCGCCTGATAATGATAGTGAAATCAGTTTCTGGAATGATATCCACGAAAGTCCCCGCGAAATGGGCTTTTCGTGCGAATAAAATGGACTTAGTCCATGTGGTGCGATAAGATATCGCATTCGCGAATACATTCATTCCATACAAAAATGCTTCAACTAATCTTTCTCCAACTTGTCTCAACCTGTTTGCTCACTCTTGCAAACTCATTTCCACCAAGTGGTCGATATCTAACTAGGCTGACCTAAGGGTGCCTTCATACCGCGCCGGCAGCCGCCGCTGGCAGCCCGTAGCAGCCGCCAGCAGCCCGTAGCAGCCCACAGCAGCCGCCAGCAGCCCGTGGCAGCCCGTAGCCGCCGCTGGCCGCTTTTGTCATACAAGCGCAAAATCATCAAATTCTTACTATTGCAAGTGCAACCGTCTACGCCCTCCATCCTCCACGCTTATTCCTTCCTTTTGCCGCAGTTTGATCTCATATATCAACATACTTTGTCCGTTGTTGTTATTATCTTGTTACCATAGATTGATTATCCGGCGCTATTCCACATAAGTTGACCCAAAAAATGAAAATCGTGAATTTCGCTAAAACTTCGTCTAGGGGGGTTATTTGGTACGCTAAACACGAATATGATGTTTATTTCGTGCGACAGCGCCATCCGATGGAATTACGGTAGGACTACGGTAGGGGGTCAAAATCATGGATTTGCCCGAAACTTGGCCCAGAGGGGTTATTCGGCCCGCTGATGCTGAATATCACATTGGTTTTGTGAGCGTCATTTTCACGGGTTACGGTGGGTATACGGTAGGGGGGTCAAAATCTCAAAATCCGCTGTAACTTCGCACAGAGGGGTTATTCGACATGCTGATAAGAAATGTCACACCTTCGCCGCACGAAAACGTCTCCCTGCATGGTTACGGTAGGTTTACGGTAGAGGTCAGAATAAAAATCGGCAAATGTATCCTTCCCCTGTGCTTTGCTTAGGCAAAAGCCGCAGCAGGGTGTGTAGCGTACGGCGGTGGTCGTGTATGCAAAGTTTCAGGATCGTCCGAATCGCCGTACACCCGTTTTTTAGGCAGAACTATGTTTTACACCCGTTACCGTGTAGCTACCGTAACCCGCGAAAATGACGCTACGGTTCAAAACCGATGTGATATTTGGCGTCAGCGGGCCGAACAACCCCTCTGGGCCAAGTTTCGGGCAAATCCGTGATTTTGACCCTCTACCGTAGTCCTACCGTAATTCCACTGGATGGCGCTGTCGCACGAAATAAACATCATATTCGTGTTCAGCATACCAAATAACCCCCCTAGACGAAGTTTTAGCGAAATTCACGATTTTCATTTTTTGGGTCAACTTATGTGGAATAGTACCGATTATCCTATCGGTGCTCAGTTTCCCTCTCGCAGTTGAACCATATTTCGCCAAAGTTTCTTCGCAGTGTGATTTCTTCTGACTTTGGATGCGTCCAGTTCCTGCAGGTTGCTATTTGTTGATTTTTTAGGTATGTTTTGCTTCAGTCATATCACATCGGCGCGGAAGATGGAAAGTATGGGCAGGCGCAGGCAAAGGACTAAGAATTTAATGACTTGCGCTTCTATGACAAAGGCGGCCAGCGGCGGCTACCGGCTGCTGGCGGCTGCTGCGGGCTGCTACAGGCTGCTACAGGCTGCTGGCGGCTGCTACGGGCTGCTGGCGGCTGCTGCGGGCTGCTACGGGCTGCCAGCGGCGGCTGCCGGCGCGGTATGAAGGCACCCTAACATTACAATGTCACTCAATTGGCTATTCCATTCTTTCCCACTTCGTTACAACTAACAGAATGCCATTCGTTATCGATGACTATGCATCTAAATCACTTCCAAGACTAAAACTCATGTAATATCCGGGCCTTCGCTTCAAAACTTCTACGAATCAGCATTAAATCGAATTCGTATGTGGAGATTCCTGCAAAAAGCAAACTTTGGCTGGAGCACTGCAATCTGTGAACCAAAATGCTCCTTACAAGAAACCTTGTACTACACTACAACTCAAAGGGTTTTTCAAGTCGCAAAAACTTTGAATCCCAAAAGATGACTTCGCAAGTGCTCTACATTAGCTTTTCTTTGTCTTTCAGCACTAATATTTGTAACTCTAAGGAGTTGAATGTAT
Organism: Cylicocyclus nassatus; assembly: GCA_958299035.1. Lineage (NCBI taxonomy): Eukaryota > Metazoa > Nematoda > Chromadorea > Rhabditida > Strongylidae > Cylicocyclus > Cylicocyclus nassatus. The sequence goes on from CATQJL010000316.1 coordinate 33,923,787, forward strand.
GGACTAATCTAGTAAGAAATTTTTCACGGAATTTCTCTAGCTAGCTAGCGGCACTTCAGTAATTCTTGCGGACCAAACTCAAAATTGCGTTCAAAATGCCGTCTCTGAGGTTCGGTTCTACGAAATTAGCCAAAGATAGCTTCTAAGTAATCACATTGAAGTACAATTTTTTTCAAATTTTAGATTACAAATCATGAATCAATCAAAATCATTTGGTTTTGGTTGATGATTTGAAGAAATAACAAACTTTATTTGTTTTACATAAGAATTTTCTGACTGACCTGATATTAAAAAGCATTTGGGTTTGTTAGCGAATATTTGGGTGAATTTAATCTTTTTCTATGTTTTTATAGCAATTCTATGAGTTTAGAAAGAAACACTTATTTCAGACTTCATAAAGGACATGAAACTTTTTCCACTCACCTATTACCTTAGGATAGGTTAAGAAACACATTCCCAAAAAATCGCAATCAAAAATATGCAAAAAGGTCAAAAATGGGCTTAGTCCCAGCTCACCTTGCTGCTGGGAGTAAAATGGGCTTTCAAGTCCATTTAAAATGGAGGTAAATCCCATTTTTCCCCATTCTAAATGGACTTTTGACGTCATCATTTCGCAAGCGAGAGCTCAGGTAGGGTTAAATCATTTTCATTTCACCGCTTTGCCTCGTGGTTGCGATGGGATGAAAATTTTTGGATAACGCGAGCGAAAGCAGATTCCGACCACTCTCCACCGCGAACGAGTAAAATGGGGCTTGAAAGTCCATTTTCCTCCATTATGGACTTTCGTGGATATCATTCCTGAATTAGCATCCGATGCTCTTCAGAAATTTGAAAAGGCCGTTTCGACTGATCGTGTCCTTGTTAGTCCCGTTCTGACAAGTCAGGCTAACAAACTCTCCAACTAAGTCCGCATCGCCTTGACGCCTTTAAAGACAAGTACAATGCCAGTTGATGAGAAGGGGGGGAGGGAGACAAAAATTTCAATCGAAAGAAGGTGCGTGGCACTAGCCACGCATTTCAAAGAATTTTTCGGGATACTTACCAAAGTTATTTTTGCGGCCCTGCAACCCAAGATTTTAGAAAAAGGGCTTGGTTTTACAAGTTTATTTTATGTAATGAAAAAAGTTAGAGTTATTCACATTATTTACTAGTATAAACCAGTTACTTGCACAATCGTAACTCAAGTATCTTCGTCTCCCCGCGATAGATGGGGCGTGTCGTCTGCAAAGTCCGTAGGCGTGCGTATTTCGTACGGTATTAGCCATGGCGTGGCATGTATATACCTGCCACGTCTAAATACTTGTTAAGTCTCCATCATATAACATTAGTTTTCGTGCTCTTTAACTGCCAAAAACTGCCACGCGCATACGTTGGCAAACGTTGGCAAAGCCACGCCGACTAACACCGTACGAAACACGCACATCTACGGACTTTGCAGACGACACGCCCCATCTATCACGGGAAGACGACGATAAGTAACATGTATCGCACACATTCTTGGAGGAGAGAGAGGGGAGGTGTTATATCGCTTTCAGTTAAGAAAAGATATAGTTAAGAAAAAACTTTCAATTTGATAAAAACCGATAAAACTTAAATGGTTCTTTTTCCTGCAGGACATAGCAAGATGTAATCTATCTACACACAAAAAACTATTTAGCGATAAAATTTACGAAATATTCGGATTTTACTCATCCTTTGATACTAATGACATAGTCATAATCAAAAAACTGGAACTGAGGGTCAAAATCCAAGGCAGATCTCGATAACGGCTGGTTGGGCACTTGACTGAAGTTTACTTTAAGTCGGGGTACCCCGTCGAATGTGCCGACTTGTGTTTTAGCAATTTCTGCTCTTAGCGTGCCTAACTCTTGAACGTTGCTTTATTGTGTACTTCGCCAGTCAAGCAAAAGCTGAAACACAACTCTGTCCAGTATATTAATCATATTTACTCTTATGCGTCTCTTAATTAACGTTGACTATGCCAATTTCGTCATCCTAACATCTAAATTTATTACTTGCAATTACGAAAACGATCACTGTGTTTCTTGATGGTGGGACGGACAATCATCTCAAAGACACTAGTCCAATATTGCAGTTGCATAAGGTATGACAGTAAAATGTTAATTTGTTCAGTTTGATTCTCAAGCTCTGCTTTTGCGAAAATGTTTTAGAATAGGGGCCTTACTATTCGTTGTTGCTTAACTGATTCTCACCGCATTAAGCAGCACCCGGGCAGATTTTGACATTTTCTATACTATCATAACCGAGCACTGCGGCGATCTAGAACTATCGCGCGCATCCGACTTTCGAACTCCTCCTACAAAAGGAGAAGATAGGCGCAGAAAACGCCGAACCTCGAGGACCACGCCCTCTCCCTCGCACTGCTCGCCTCCCTTGAACGAACTCTCCCAGCCCTTGACGTGTTTTCACGTAGTAAACGCAGTCAAACACACAGTGTTTACCTGTCAATGCTTGCTTTCGACAGGGATAGCATTAGGAGCACTCGTCCACGGTTCTTACAAAATTTTTTTGAAAATGAGGTTTTTTGGAGAATTGACGCATATTGTTTGCCAGATTTGAAATCAGCGCAATGAAAAAGTCTAGGCAAAGCAAAAAAAAATAGAAGTCGAGACTCTGCATGGACGCTGCCTTTGAACTTCTAAAGTGAGTGCCAGTGCTAAATGGTTCATATAATATTGTTTCGCCAATTCTTCGCAGTCATCTCAAAGACAACCAGAAGAAATCTATACCTTTTACGCCTATGTCTTATACAAAAGCGGCTTCATATTCCAAAGAGATGCGAACTCACCACTGCGCACGTGCACAGAATCTCAGAAAATAATGCAAAAGCAATTGTGTAAATTAAAACCCATTATGTCTCTAGACTCGTCATGGCCTCTGAATCGACCTAAAACAGCAAGAAACCATTTCGAATCAAAGGTGTCTGCCACAACTTTCGTGCCCCAAACGTGGAATGTGCTGTGCGTTCGCAGTACACAATAATCAAGGAGTATTGCCCCCGCTACTTACTCATTCAAAACAGCTTTTGTGTTAGTACGGTCCACGTTTCAGGGTGAAGTTCGACACAGTCACATCGTCAAATTTTGGCCCATCAATCACTTTCTAGAACATAAGATATTAGGTTGGCACATAAGTTTTGCAACTTATTTCGTAACTTTTCTCTTTTTGGACGTGACGCATTCATTTTCAAGCATTATCTAGAATTGATGGTAGGCTACAAACCTGCGCAAACAGTTTGATTTTTGGTTTCGAGCTGGAGAAAATTTGCTCACTTTTCGGAAGCTGGTCAAAACCGAAATTTCGAGGGTCGGAAAACCAAAAATAAAGCCGTATTCAGTCTGACTCAAACATATCGAGCCGAAACTATGCCCAGACTATTGATAGAAAAAACTTCAATCATCTACACAGTTTCGGCTTGATTTGTTTGATACAGACTGAGAACGGCTTCCTTTATGGTTTTCCGACCCATAAAATTTCGGATTCGACCAGTTTCCGAAAAATGAGTAAATTTTCTCCATTTCGATTTTTCGCCGCCCGCTTACAGAAATTTGGAAGAAAATTGGCGAAATTTAAGACGAATGCTTGAAGAACAATCGCGGTTTCTTTATGGATTAGCTGCGTCGCAGTGGCCGCATTCTCGCGGGCTTTCCGCGAGAATATGCAAAAATTTCGGGGCCGCACGGTTCTTTGTGGAGGACCGCGCAACCCCCAGGTACTTTCCGCTGGGAAAAAGTACCTCTAACTTGAGTAATTAAACCAACGGTGACACTTCTGCCACACAGAGTCTTACCTGCGCTCGACGTACGCCCGAAAATGCCTAAAAAGAGTCCGAGCGTTTGCTGAAAGTTTGGCCAGCGCTCGCTGAAAGAAATTATTTGCCGAGCGCTTGCAAAAAATGCTGTACTGCTGCCCGCTGGCAGAATATGCGGCCGTAAAGGAAGTGCCGCCCGCTGAAGGTTTGGCCACGCCCCAAAATTCTGCTGACCGCCTGCAGAAAAGCGCGAGTTTGCGGACCGCCTGCCCCCGGCGATTATCTGAGCAGTTACCGGCAGATTCCTTGTGATTTTCGCCCGAAAATCACCTGGTCCGCTCCAAAGTCAGACAAAATGGCTTCAAAATGGCTGGCTTTAAGACTTATGGAGGCGCGCATTTCTTGATTTCAAACAAAAAATGAAATGTTGCAACTGTGTAGATTTTGACCCATCTTGCTATGATATGCCAAGGTTGACGTCTTTCCAAATTCCGAACCGACCCTAAATGCTTGTGTCGCTGATAAGCACTATGCACTTTTTTTGTAGAAAATTGGAAATTGGGATACAGTGTGTTAGACTTTGAACATACACTGCCAATGGTTACTCGTGTTAGCCCTGTTATCAATGTTACCAATGTTACCCATGTTACCCGTGTTACCCTGTTGTCAACAGTGTTACCAGTGCTACTTGTGTTACTTGTATTACTAGTGTCACTGCTTTCGATACCGTTAAGTAATGAAATGTCACAAATGCAGTATTCTGGAACGCAATCTCATTGACTGGTGAGTAACACGAGTAATACTAGTGACTTGGGTAACACTGGTATAATTATGCATAAAGCCTTTTACAACGATTTATCAACTTCCCATCATCTGTTCTGCGTGCAGGCCTTGCTCTCAAGGTAGGGCCATAAGTTGTAGTCCAGTGGGTTCAAATCCGGTGACGACGCCGGCCATTCTTCTGCCGGGATGAAGTCGGGGAGTTCCCTCTTGCACCACGCTTGGACGACCTTGGCCTTGTGGGCGGGCGCCGAATCTTGCTGGAATGTCCACCGGCGGCCGTTGAAGTGGGAATTCGCCCACGAAAGTAGAGCATCTTCCAAAATCGTCTTCAGGTAGTAATCTTTGTCGATTTTGACGCCGGGGTCGACGAATATCAACGGCGTCTTCCCCGAGGCACACACCCCTGCCCAAACCATGACTTGAGCAGGGTGTGCGGCCCGGTGAACCACTCTTCCCTTCTTGTCGGCTTCTTCGGCATTCCTTGCGACCACTCTGACGTTCTGAGCATAAAGAGCTTCTCATCCGAAAAGACGATCGAGTGGTGGCCCTTGTTGCGCGTCCGAAGCAAAAGCTGTCGGCACTTCTTGACTCGCGCCTGCTGATTCGAGGAGGTGAGGATAGCAGCCTTCCGAGTACGGTAGGGATACATCTAAAGGTCTTCGTGGACGACTCTTTCCATTGACTTCCGCGAGATTCCCATGTCGCGAGCCATCGTCGAGATGCTTCGAGTCCCGTTTCTTGCTGTCCGCTTTCTGACGGCCTCGACGATCTTCGGCGTGCGAGCAGTACAAGGTCTTTCATTTCTTCGGCGATCTTGGAGTCCACCAAGGTCTCGATAACGTTGTAGTGAGCGATACATGACGCTGCGGTGGATGCCGAGGTGCTTAGCGATCGTGGCGGGTGGGCGGCCAGCTTTGTGCAGACGAACGATAGCGGAACGATCAGGAGAAGGCTTTACCATTTCACTATGAATGGACCAAATGCAACCAACTTTTAACAGGAGTTATAAGAAATGATAAGATTTCAAAATTGATAAAACTGGCGCGTTGCCTTGTCTTTTCTTCTCTTGTCTTGTCTAAGTCTTGTCGCTATAATTATGGCCAACCCTTAGAAGACAAATCAACGATGTGAGCTCCTTAGACCTGTCCGCCTCTTTCGATTGGATAAACTGCAGGCTTCAGAACACACCTTACAGAACTATCATTTTCAGACGACTTTTGTGCTAGCAGAGTTTGAGCGCTGAACTGAAGTTCAGCACTGGCACAACTTTAAATTTTTCGATTATCACTGGCTTTCTAGGTCATTATCAAAATTTTTATTAGAATGGGTTCGGCCCAAAAATCGGTGTATTCTCTGTCTTAGGTACTACACAAACAACTCCTGTCCTTGCTGCATCTCGGGACACCCGCTTCGAAATATAGTGAACTCCGCATCCCAATCTAAACTTTTGTCCTGCTCGATATGCTTTCGCGACCTAAAATTTATGATTTAATTCGAAATGATGACTATCGCGTAATAGACAGAATGGAATTATTTCAAGAAAGCTGGAAGCTCTTATAAGAGCGTGTCGCACTTATTCGTATACTGAATGAATGAAACTTATTGTAATAAATAAAAATATGAGTTTGAGAACTGATATATACGACCTTCGTTCATCAAACTCAATTCTTCGCTTGCAAACAAGGGTGTCATTGCGTTAACGTTGATAATATGGTGGTATTGGTCATAGTGAATGACAAATGTTATAGAACATCATACTCTAAGTCATTTAGGATATCAAGTCCAAGTTCCGGTACGGCAGGCACGAGTAAAGGATATTTTTTCTTTAAAACATTCTTTTTGTAGACATTGAGGTTGAACTCTTGAAAATTGCGCAGATGTACCAGAATTGAACAAAGTCGCCTCTTCAGACATTCCAACCAGTTCACACAAGTCTAGATAGGAACATTACTCATCATCTATTTTATGGTTAGAACACGAAAACGCTTCGCGCACATCGCCTAAACAAGCTTGAGCTTGTTCCTTCCATTGCAGGTCGCAAAATTCTAAACCTTGTTGTTTACACACAGACTTGCTTGGACCTTGTGTGCAAACCGATCTTGGGTCTCTTAATCATGGAATGGATAAAACTTGCTCTGACGTAATCAAAGAAAGAAAACAAACGTCATTCAAAAAACGCTACCCAACACTCGATGATAGAACGCGTATCTAGGTCTTATGCCGCACTTACATAACGCAAAACAGAAACAAACAGAAGATAAAATTGTGTCTCAAATAAGTGCGTTATGTAAGTGCAGCATAAGACGCTAGATATGTGTTCCAACCTTCGAGGGTTGGGTAGCGTCTTTTAAATGACGTTTTATTTGTTTTATAGCTGTCCGTGTGGGACTTGCGTGAGTGTTCGGAGAAATAAAATGATGCGTGAAGGCAATAAGCCTCTCAAATTAGGTAAACAAATAATTCTTAGTCTTGTTGTTGTTACTGCTGACTCTCCACAATCTTGTAACGACGAGTTCTTCAAATTTTGGCAAGGTGGGGGGGGGGGGGGAGAGTAGAAGGAGAGACGGCGTGATTCGCTGCCATGACCGGTGGGATACAATGTTTAAACATGCCTTGGCCAAGTCTTGAAGCAAGCCTTCTATCAGGGACAAAAGTTCATACCATAATAGAGTCAAAGATCAAACGAGACCCCTTTACAAATGTTTACTATAGCCGGATCTTGCCGAGTCCTGATCATTAATCTTGATATTTTAAAGCTCAGCCTGCTCATAAATTCTTACCTGTTGTCCAATAGACAACCATTTCTCTTGGGGATATCTGCTTACATCACGCACCCATTTGTTGACTCCTATACAGTCGATTACCATTATGAATATGAAGAAGTTAGCCCTGTCGTTTTCTCTTTTTACTTCTCCTTTCAAAAAACCATAATCTCTTGCCAACTGAGTGGCCTTTAAGTCAGCTTTGCAGTCATAGTCCTGAAAAAAGGAATCTTATATTTTAAACAACAGACCAAGAAGTTTCTTTTTTTAGATTATCTCGAAGAAGTTTACCCTTATCTGATATCAGCGTAAATCCGAAACTATGTATTAGGTTGTAAAGAAAGTTCCCGGCCACTTTTGAAAATTTTAATTTTAAACGCATTTATTCGGCGCTCGGTCGGACTTTGACACCAAGTTTTTTGAGATGTACAGTAGAGGGAAGCCTAAGGTTTTCAACAAGCCTTCTGACTTTCATCGATGCCAAGACCTGTTTGATCTGCCCGTCAAGAAGAGAAATCTTTCCAACCACAAAAATTTCACAATTTTTCTTCCTACGGCCATTTCTTTTGTGCTGTTTAAAGAATTTTGTCCAAATCATGGGTGATTTGATAGAGAAGCCTGTTAACTTCTGACCCGCAGCTGCACTCGAGTTTTGCGATGGGACCAAAAGATGTGCAAGGCATTACCCCAACAATTTTCCCAGTTATCAAAGATTTGATCCTTTCTGTGCAGGGCTAGAAGACTTCAAACTTACTTACTCGAAAAATGGTGCATTTTTAGGGGCAAAAAATGGTCGATTTTTCAAACTTTCTGAGGAAAATTTTTCTGCAGGGGGTCCTTTAAAAACATGAATGGTTCCTATAACAGCCCCAGCAGACCTCTATATAACTACAGCATATGACCTCTCCAGCTTTGATCGTGCCTGAGATAATCCTGCACAAATGGGCCACTTTGCGCAACAACCTTTTTCCCTTCTGCGCATGCTAGTGAACCGCAGTGAGGTGCTGAAAAGCCAGCAAGACAAGTGTATGTTGTAGACAAAATTGTCTTTGCAATGGAGTTTGTAGCTTTAAAAGAATCAATCTGCTTGAAGTTACAGCGATTTAAAAAAAATTTCGCAAGTGCCCGCGAACTTTCTTTACAACCTAATATTATGGATGTAGGACTTTTTTGTGGAAGTCAATGCTTTGTCTTAGTCTCTTCGTCATTGACAAAAGAAAATGTGATTGAAAAATTTAATGCTCTCGACTTTTTAAACGGGATTCATTAATTACTGCAGCCCTAGGCTCAGTCTGCGTCTAGTTTTCTTCCTTATTTAAAGCACTGCAATGACTTATCTTGCATTACAGATGCGGCAGTCGAGTAAGGCAACCGTTTACCATTTCAAGAGTACATGATGCAACTGCTTTCTTCTGAACTCGATAGATATCTAGTGAAAACATGCGGTTCTGATCAGAGGGTTACACAAAGTAAAATTCAATCAATTTTGGGATAGCTCAAATTGATTACAATATAAACGTGACATCTTTGCCTTCATGTTCTTCGCATACCACAAGTGGCTGGTGGGCGCTCGTTACGCGCGGGCTGCGCATTGGAAAACGTCGCAACGCGGCAGTGCGCGGGGAGGAGTAGTGCAGCAAACGTGTCGAATCTGTACATCTAGATCATCAATGCTTCTTCTTTACTGTTAGTCTTTTACATTCAACAGTTCGTGTCTTTTTTGTCCTCTAAAGTGCTAATTTCAAAGTTTCGTGGGGTAACTTAGAATAAGTAAGCAAAACTGACAAGGGCGTAGTCTGTGAACTTCAACAAAGGATGAAAAATTGAGAAACTGTATGCTGAGAATCACATTAGCAGAATTTTCTGAGTGCGGTCACTGGCAGCCTGTCGCGTGCGACGTTTCCCAATGGACAGCCCGCATGTAACGATACGATATGTGGTTATGCAAACAGACTTGTAGAGATTGCGTGTAACCCCCACTAACAAATAAACTAGAATTGTATTTTTTCACAGTAGCGTCTATTCCAAATGATCGATTTCTTAATCGGGCAAATGGTTTGTTTTCCACTGAATTTTTTGTATTGAAGTATTCTCGTAGATTGTGTCGGTGCAAAATTTTGTCAGTTTTTGAATTTCGCAAATCGAATAGATAAAGATAAAGATAAATCCGGTACAAGAAAGATAGCTAGCACTTCAAGATGTATTCACAAGGGAATGGCCAGAAGTCGAAGTGGCCAAACCAAACAAGCTGTATACCATTCGATGTAGTATAAAACGCTGACTTCGAATCTGTCTTTCTTATCTGCTTCCCGCTTTTGTGGACGAAGCTACAAGCCATTAAAGACCATTATTTTGCTAAGAAATTACGCGTGAAATTGAAAATTTAGCCGTGCAGAGCCACGTTCGCCTTGATGATGGGCCAAAACATGCAGCTGACCTAATTCAAATTTTTAGAGAAAGAAGCTGAGCTAAAAATGCAACAGTGTGCTCAATTTCGCTGTTTTTATGTGTGATTTTTTCACAATAAAATCGCTTGTAGCTTCGTCAACAGAAGCGGGAAGCAGATAGGAAGGACAGATTCGAAATCAGCGTTTTATACTGCATCGAATGGTATACAGCTTGTTTGGTTTGGCCACTTCGATTTCTGACCATTCCCTTGTCAGTGCAGAATTTTTTCCTCCTTTCAGCTTCCACGTCAATGTGATTTGTTGAACGAGTGATATGGTCGCTCGATTGCAACCCTTCGTTTATCATGTCTAACTATTGCTAATTTCCAAAATTTTTATTGAGATTTTCGAAGATGCTTCGATGGCTAAGTGGTAGGGCAAAAACGAATGCTTTTTTGTAGCAAGAACTTTTTCGCTTTTTTACGGCGCAGAATTGAACGCCTTTCAGAATTGAAATATATGTTGAAGTGATCAAAATTTTTTTTCAATCTCATTGAATTTTAGTGGTAAGCAGTTCGGGTGCCATTCGATGCAACATTTTCTCTTCTTTAACATTGGTCTTTTTTTGCGAGACATGCAAAGTTGCAGCATCTCCAGTCTCACGTCTGCACACTGCCATACCTTAGTTTCACGATCTCCTATTTTGAAGCAATAATCGCTACTTTGCTTCATTAGGTCAGCAGTAATCTAGCTTTGAAACCTCGGTACTCTGAAAATTTTGCAGCATTTAGTGCAGTTAAGTGTTATATGCTTTTTCTAACTCTTCAAACTAGTCACAAGATTTCAAAGAGCCGAAAAAAAAGAAACGCTCTAAATGCAAAAGATTTGCACATTTGTTGGATGGCAAGGCTATCCCAGAAGTCTCAGACAAAAATTTGAGAAATAGTAAAACTTAGGCTCCTCTTAAAATGAAAAGTGGCAAGCTTCGACATATCTCACTGCTGTCACTGTAATCGTATTCGGAAAATATTGCTAAAAAGGAAAAGAAATTCTGCGTCCTTCTCAAATACCTGTTCATCTTTGCTCTACTGTATTTGCGTGTGAGTTCAAAAGACTGACAAAATTCTGGCACCGACCTGACAAACCACTTACGTAAGTGATATTATGGTTATGTCCTATAGCGAAGCGTGCCGCAGCATCGAAGCCAAGGTATTTGAGGTGGAGTAACCTATTGAAAAAAACACGATACAGATGATCTATAGGACAATAATATTCCGCGGTTTCCTCAGGAATGACACATGTATCCTTGAGCCATGATTGGAATGTTTTGGGATCAATTTTTAGGGGCTTATTAATGTAATCTCTTAGCGAATATACAGTGAAAACTGCCTGAAATCTTAACATTAGGTAAGAAAGCGACCAGGTCTGCACCTACATTCAGAACAACGAGAAGCTTGAACATGACTATTTGATCTACGCCCCTTAGCTGCATATTTGTACCATCATGGATCCAACACATGATTGTGTTCAAACTAAATCTACACAAAATTGTCAAAGTGACAGCTTGCACTTTTCAATACATAATGTTCTCATTTCCAGTAGCAAGAGGAATCTAGGACGAGTGGGTTTATGGACACATTTATTTGATCTGTTTACAGTAGCATAGTAGATTTTTCACTCCGGCTATGAATCTCTTGTACCGCTCAGAAAATACGTCGTTAGAAATCTTTTTTGTGATCTTGTGTTCCACAAACTTGCTCTTCACAATCTGGACCATGTCATTTTGGTCTTTGCATTCAAATATTTTCTTAGAAAACATTGCAATTGTTCTAACCAAACTTGCACAGAAGATGAAGTAAGGTAGTGTCCAACTGACTTAGACTGGTTAACTGTTGTATCGGATCTTTCATCATTTAGTAATGCTTTCACTTTAATGTTTGTGTTTACTCATTGATTTACTTGCACCTTGAATTGTTGGCGCACTACGTGCAATAATAAATAAATTAAAAAAAATAAATAAAGATAGTTAAAAATGGCACATAAACTGAAGTTTAATTCGATTATTATGGAACCGAAATTCAAATGCATAAGCTTGCATCTTAGATCTAGTTTTTTTCCCAATGTGCGCTTTCAGCAAAAAAGCTACGGAAGTATCTTGCTTGGCTAGTCGTGACCGGCTTATGACCTCCCGTATATGTCTTAAACATCGTAGGGAAGTTTCACAATGTGGGTAGTGGCGCAATGTTCGGCTCTTTTAAATTCAAATAATCCCAACGCTGTTTATGCGGTTGTAATTTTTCTTTTACTGGATATACAGGGTGTCCCAAAAAGATGTGCACACTGTTTGATCGTTTATAACTCTCTTGCTTTCATGTCTTTTGTCGAGCTTAAAGTACCATTCTATAGAGCGAGGTTCAACTTAGATTTGCAGAATGGAGCGAATCATCGTTCGCTCTTCATTACTGTAGGATTATGGTAGGAAATTCGAAGAGGGTTTTAAGCCATTAAAGGGCGCAATTTGCCTTAGAAAGGAAGCCAAACAAAGTCAGGAACTCTCAAACTGGGCTAATTGAAGGTGCTGATTCTAAATATGAAGTTTGCACTTTAGTATAGTGCTTCTTTCATAAGTTATTTCAGATTTAGAGTAATAACTGTTTTTTCAATGTCCCTCAAAAATGTGAATACGCGAACAAGAAAGTTCGAAAAATTGATGAAAAGTTATGTACTGAAATCAGCACGCCTGAAAACCTTAATACACAGATTTTTAGATTTTTTGAAATTATTTTATCACAAGGCCTATTCCACAGTGAGGCTGTATGTTGGAAGTTCATACCGTAATCCTACAGTAATGAAAAGTGATTGGTGATTTGCTCCACACTGCAAATCTAAGTTGAACCTCGCTCTACAGATTGGTACCTTGAACTCGGCAAAACCTGAAAGCGAGAGAGTTATTAACGATCAAACAGTGAGCACATCTTTTTGGGACACTCTGTATTTCCCAATCCAGTAACGATGAAAGCAGACTCAAGAGAAAAGCAAGACGGAAGAAGTGTTTTTTTTTCATTTTTGACATGCAAATTATAGATCAAGGTACTTAAGCTTCCCTTCCTTCTAATCGTGCAGAATAATCGTTATTGAGAAAATTCATCGTATGTAAATTTTTTCTCATATCATTTCAAGGAGTTTCCTTTTCTCAATCTGGATCGTGTTTTTCGGAGAGTGTCAACGGTTGAAAATTGCAGCTTGAGAGCTTGAGTATACGCATGACTTTTTGAACGGCGTATGATTGCTTCAGTGTTAGCTGAGAACAATCAATATAGTTTGATTATAAGCTAAATCCTTTTCGGATTGTACCCGTTACTGTAACTCTAATCGCACAAAATGCGTGCGCTTTTATCTAACCGCATAAAGTGCGCGCGCTTGTATATATGGTCAGAAAAGATCTACATATGCTACACCAGCCGCGCTGCTCCATCTAATTCTCATCCTGCAGTAGATCAACAACTTTACATAAAAATTTTATCACTTCGAAGACCAATTCCTTTTGGTAGGTGCTTGCAGTGATTTTGTGGGAAATGTAATTACATGTTTGTAGAATAAATTTGAGTAATGTAAAATTCATTTAGGTATTAGAACTAACTTCACCTAAGCTCGATTTACGCTCTGCTGTCTACTTTTTACTGCATTCACTCTTCTCCTCCAACATTTCGAGTTTTCTACTTTTAATCTGAGCCATTATAACTTGTGGTTTGATCAATACAGCCAGCAACTTGAAAATGCTGCGCAAACCTTCTTTTTTCAGTAATGATAGATGCTTCGTAGCGATAGTAGTCGTTAATGCTCTTTAAACTCTTGCTACTGCCTCTTGATCGCTCAAACAATTGATTTTCCCTAGTTCTATGATCCAAAAGCGAAGCTGTTAATGAATATTGAAAAAGCATTTCAGCGGATTTAACAGCCACAACCTACTGAGGTACCGTACTGTGAGTTCGGGACGCACATAGCCTGTGAGGTCTTCAAAGAATGTACGCCATTTGATAATGTCAAAAATGAAGCACATTTTATACATAAACTAAGGACTTGTGAAGCCTTTGAAATTCAATTTATTATCAAGATTTTGGTGTCGAACACCTCCCAGCACATTCTTAAGCCGTAGGTTGGGAGAGCTTGGAATATTTTCGAATACTCGACTGTCGAATTTGAAGTTTTCTAATACTCAGCTCTGAAATATTTTTTGGACTGGTTTAGTCGGATGTTAAAGATTTTTCAACGATTCCAAATGTTAAAGTGATACCACTGAGGATGGATTATATTCGAAATCGGAGAATTCTGATATTTGACTTTCGCATATCGTTGGGTATCTTGAATTTTCATACTCTACTTTGTACATACTTCATTTAGACATTTCGAGTAATCGACTTATGAATAATTTGCATTCGACTATTTCTTCCAAAGGATCGAAAGAGTATTTGATCTTCGGAAAATAGTCGAATAGAAATTGACACTATGCACCGAAGCAAATGGTAATATTCAACATTGTTTTCTAAGGTTCCCTTTAAACTTACATATGATTGCTCCTCTTTTTTGTCACCATTCTTCTTTCTACGTGAAGTCATCGAAAGTGTGTTTGATATTAAGCTGCATTGCTTAATATACCTACGATAGGACAAATGAAATCTCAAAATTATAGGCTTCTGACAAGTCTCTATGCGGTGTTTCATCGATCATTTACTTCTAGTGAAAATATATGTGACAATGATCGATCGCATCGAATGTCTTCAAGAGACAGAAAACCCTGAAGAAGCGACGATCATTTTGGGCTCCCCGTGCCCCCCCCCCCATCCTCCCCCTCTTCTTCCTATCGCTCCTCGCGCTAACATAAGAAATGCGCTTTCATTTCCTATGCTCATAGTAAAGATTGCCAAAGGCTCTTCAACATACTTGCAGCGGAAAAAGTTTCTTCAAACTACAATACTTAAAGCATTTTTCGCGCTTTCATCTCTTCCCCCGCATTAAAGTACGTACGTACGGACGCCAAAGCTCACCTTTGCCCCTTTTTTTGCAACAGTGCTAAGCACAAGATAAGTTGGGTAGGCAGCAAAGTGCTATTAATCTTATCAAAGGCCAGCAGCCCTCGATTCATCATATTTGCAGCGAAAAAAGTTCCTTCAAACCACAATACTCAAAGCATTTTTCGTGCTTTCACCCTTCCCGCATTGAAGTACGTACGCACGGACGCCAAAGCTCATCTTTGGCCTTTTTTTGCAACAGTGACAAGCACAAAATAAGTTGTGTAGGCATCAAAGTGCTATGAACCTTATAAGGGCCGGGAACCTCAAAGCTGGTATAGCTGCCACCATGTATAATACACGTAATCGCTATCGTCCCAGACCTCGTAATCCTTAGCTGCTGCTTTGCACCAGCCCTTCGGATGCAGAAAGTGCAGGTAGCTTTGAATGCAAAAATTAACTCAGTGTAATCTTCTTTGAAATATCGTATTCCAGTGGCGGACCGAGGGGAGAGGGGGGGGGGGGTTGCGGAAGGGGGGGGGGAGGGGTTCAGGGGTTATGGACACGCGAAAATTTTGAGAAGCACCCCAAAAATTTTTTCAAAGAGCGTGGCTAACGCCACGCACCTTCATTCAAAAAAATTTTTTTGTCCCCCCCCCCCCCGGTCCAAATTTTGGGACCGCCACTGTCATATTCATATTCAGAATTGGCTGCACATTAGATCTAAGGTAAAATAATGTGTTTCAAATGTTTGTACGCAGCATGTTATGTCAAGTCGAAAGTCTACTCTTGCATCGTTCCTGTAGAAATTTAGACTTTCTTTTGTCTTCCTCAATCTGCTTGGAATCTCTCTGAACAGAAACGTTCATCTTGCTTTTAGCAATTAAAGCAATTTCCTCAAAAAACCTGCCAAAAGTGAAAGTCAAAGATAAGCTCACTCGGACCAAAGAATTATTTTTCACTAAAGAATGTGTCACGGCTAAATTTCCGAAGGTTTTCAAACAGCACATGTATGGGCAAAGCATTGTAAAAACCAATGCCTACCACTTCCACTTATTATGTTTTTACTAATGACAAAATACAGTAAGCACGCATGTAATTTTTCGCATGTGCCTATGATATGAATGAGCAAGTGAAGGTATGTGGAATTTTTTGCAGTGAGGATTATTCCTAAGGCCCTGCGCATACCTCTCGCGATTTTACTCGTCACTGATTTGGCCATTTGCTAGATCTGTTTAGACCCAACACTCGCAGATCACAAATCATCACAAATGCTTGGTGTATTCAACTTTTGTGAGTCGATAATATGTGCCATTTTAAGCTTGCTCAAATTGAGTTTGTGATGAGTTATAAGCAACTGGAGTTTTGTCAAGTCGCGTCGCCACTGAAATTGCGTGAGGTTTACCGGGACCTAAGCTTGAATACTTATAAACAGCTGGCTTGGCGGCTGGAAAACGAATCTTTGTGACCTAATCAAGGCCGCTCGCGCGCGTGCTCTCTGACCATTCTCTGGCCTTAAGTAAGCCACGAAGCCCCCCTCCAACCGCCAATTCAGTTGAATTAAAAGGTGAATAATATTTTACCGGTGATGTTTAACTAGATCCTTCTTTGACCCCTAAGTACCATCCAGTAACGCTGGCTTCAGCATAAATCTACAGTATGCAGCAAATCGACCATCTATTGTAGGACTACGGCAGGATATTTGGACATACAGCGACATTGTGGATGACGTTTCGTGCTGAGTAATGTCCTTCTAAACAGAAAAGGTAATTCGCATAGTTTTCGGGTTTTTTCTTAGAAAAACCTGACAATGAATTTTGTAGGGGCAGCTCTAACCTCTTAGCATGTCTGATTCACCTATGTCATCCTATCAGCGCGCAAAAAACTTAAACTGTAAAACGGCGATTAAGGCATTAGTCTAGGTGCATGCGACTGCATCGTGTCGAAAAATTTCATGCACTGAAAACAATCAGCTAGTTTACAATGGCCAGACAACCACAAGGTTTTCTGTGTAGTCAGGGATTGCGAATCAAAAGGCATGCGCTATTCCTAAAAACAGTGCCAAACTAAAAGTTTGTATCGATCATAGTTTTGTCTCTTCTCTCCACTTTTTAGGCGCAATGTGACTGGAGAAATACGTTTTGCTAGTTCAACATGAATGCAATCGCGAAAAGCCATAAATGGGCAGTAGTCGTGGATAATGTTTACCCTGTGTTAAACCCGACTTCCAGATACATTATCACAATGTTTCTTTCGGATTCTCGATCAAGTGGTGTTGTAGAGCTCATTCGCAGTAACACTCTACTTATCACATACCTCTGTCCCATAAGCTTGACATCGTGAAATACTTAATGTCTTTTTCGTGAAAAAGCCTTGTTTCTAAAAAAGGATATTTTTTAACATCTAAAAGAATACTAGGCTGTTCCGAAAGTTCTGTACGGATTTCTAGTTGCCGTTTTAACGCAGCTAGTTTCTTGGAGTTCTGTTTTGCAAAAATGAATATCATCTGAAAGCACTTTTTTGCTTTTTCTAGTGCTTAGACAAAACATATTCTCAGTGAGAAAAGTCCAAGCCCCAAAGCGAAATTGCCAAAATGCAGTCATACTCAAGAAAGGAATCTATGAAAACATTTCCCGCGCTATCAATAGAATCACGGAACAATCGAATATGTAATATTTTATGATGGGTGTAATGGGTTAACGTACGCGCACTTTACCTCTAACAAAGCGAAGATCTTACTTTTTCAATTTTTTCTCAGAGGTAAAAGACGAACTCAGTTATTCAAAGAGTAACAACAGTCTACGCATAGCGAACGGTGGTGCGCGTAATGCATATGATAGAGTAAAGCGAGAGCAAGCGGCGACCATCGGCCGATTAGCTTTCTTCATACGTAACAGCAAGAAAAATCAACCATAAAAATTGACTTATTTGCTCGCGCGGAGAAGAGTTCAAATACTGGTTTTTTTAATTTGCTCGTAAAAATTTCTGCGCAGCAAAGATAGCTCGAATTCTCTTTAGCCATAAAAGAATCTCTGAAGTAGAGGCTACTCAGTGGTGTCAGTCAAATATGTCCGCGTAACTTTAAGACGTCAAAATGGATGGTTTTAAAGAAGACTTTGCGAAGTTCTCCGAATTTTCTCGTCTCTCTCGTTTGCTTTCTTTGCATGGCATACTGTGCTTGTGATTGACTATTTGCGCAAAAATGTTGATTTTGAAGGGAGTTATAACATTTTCAATCAGGAACTGCAAATCGGACTTTCGGAATAACCTAGTGTCCCAGCGTTAGGCCGAAGGCGTACCTCACGCGGCCGAATTGCCACTTTCACGCGACTTTTCGTTTTGCCAGATTTCTATGAATTTATCGTGCGCACTTCTCGGACGCATATTTGAGTAGCTTGTGTAAGTTGTTGCAAACAGAACGAGTTCTGACCAAAGCATTGTCGACGAATGACAAAGAGTCGCTGTTGTGCCAAATCGCGCAGCAACCGGAATCGCGCAAGGTATACCTCAGGTTTCATGCAAAAGCTTTTTTGGGGATGAATTAAGAGACCTACGTTTTTTATTCACTAATTCAGCCTTCAGAGAAGGATGTAAAATGTTGAATGACCATGCACATGCTTTGACTGACAAAATCGTACGAAATGAGAAGCTTCGTATTCAAAAGTGCGGCATTCACCCGTCAGTACTTTGTGCGCGAAATTATTGTGCGATCTGAATAATACTGGACTGTCACTAAGCTAATTATGGACGTACTCGGGCTCTTTGAGTTCAGTTATTTCCGTTTGTAGGAGAAGGGCACAAAAAGTAATGAATATTAACGCCATGCCGTTGGGTAGGCGTTGATCAAAATGGGTCGCCGATCGCAATCACACCTACCCCCCCCCCTTCCCTCCCATTAACCTGAGTGAAGATTTTGTCTCGAAAAATGGCTGAAACTTGCATCAGTATTTTCAGGGCTTCAAAAGAAGTAGAGAAGAAACTCAGGCATTTAATCTAATTTTTCTTCCCTTCTTTAACGTTGACGAAGCATTGGGTCATTCATGCATTTTTTAATCATTAGCGCCATAACTTTCCTGTCTTACAACTGTACTCGAATTCGAAAGTCTTATTCTAACATGTTGAAGAAACGCAGAGAAAGTGAACAGGGAGCACAGATTGATTCAGTGGGCCAGAGCAGATTCGCTGTTATTGTGAAAAATTTGTAACTGTCAAGAAGAAATAAAGTATGCCTATACCGTACCACTTGTAATTCCTGGAAAAACCACTGCGTTCCGCCGGTTCGCCGAACTTCGCGTTGCATCGCCATATCTTGCTTCATACTGGATCTCAAGATCCATAGAGTTGCCTGTTCAAGCACGATAGCCGCTCAAAATTTAGGGTTTCTTTGAGATTCTTGCTCACGGTAGGCTACTCATAGTGTTTGATCTCATCGCATAAAATGGTTGTAACGAACGGAAATTTCCATCGAATGAACGAATATCGAATAATTGATTTTTGAGAAATTTTTGAACGAATAAGTATCGAGTGAAATTTCGGAAAGTTTTCGAATGGATGAATAATATTCGATTTTTGATTTTCATATTATTCGAATTCGAAAACTTGAATATGGGCACATTCCAAAAAATATTTGATTAAGTGAACTTGAACGATTATTCGACTATTTGAATAAACAATTAGCTCAATATCATCGAATGTTTGAATGCAATATTCAAGTTTTCGAATATTCCAACAGCAGTGTTCCGAAATTTCTCGAATATTCGAAAAATTGTTTTCAAAATTTCTTCAAATATTCGAATATTTGAATAAGTCATTTTTCTGAGTCGTCCAATAAACCAATTACCCGAAAAATGCCTCTTTAATTTATTCGACTATTCTAATCAAATGACTGGACTTTTTCAATTCGACCACTCGAGTGTTCGAATAGTCGAATATTTTGAATAAATTATTCAAATACGAATATTTGGTTCCAACTATATCTGTTGCGAAGAGACGAGTGGAATTCTTTATTGGGGGAAATCCAAAGAGCAACAAATGACAGTCCTTTTATATCAGCGAAAAACGTTGTTTCACTGTTTCATTTGAGAGGAATTCGCAACTGGCTCAGGCGCCAGACATAACAAAATGCACCTTAGAATGATATGAATCATTCCTTGACATTTGTCAAGGCAATCATTTCATTGCTATGAAGAATTTGAAATTATCGCACAGATAAACTCCCCGGCAAATTATTGATACTTCTTGTATTCGGATGACCTTTTAAATAGAGTGGTGGCTACAAAGAACGAGAGAGGAATTATGATGCAAGCGACAAATAAGTACGTTAAAAAGGTAAATTTTGCTAAGAAATTTGGCATCCAGCTTCTTGTTGCTTCGTATATGTCCTGAAGAACATTGCTCTGTTTTGTCTGTTTCTGGTCTTCTATGTCCTTTTCCATTTGCAGTTGTTTGTCATTGACGTAGTCGAGGACTTCCTGTAGTATAAATGTGGAATTCCCTCCCGAGCAGACGACTGTGCAGTTGATAAAAATTTTTGAGTGGTCGAAATGGAATGTGATAGTGTTTATTCTTGTTTGAAACATGATGCTATTTGGAATTGTCCAGCACACAAGATATCCGCAGTTGTGTCTGTTTCACTGCTATGGCAATTTAGGTTTATCCTGGCACCAATCATGCACGTGTAGCATCCTTGAATTGTAGATGATGTAACCTCACACTTGTCCATTGTGTGGGTGGTTGTGAGCTTGAAATGGTTCATGGTTATTTGAACTTGAAGTGAAGAGCCGATGTGCGTTTGGCTTGGGCCAGACTTGCTGTGTTTGTTACAATTCAAGGGATCTACGCACACATGCATCTGAAAGCCTCGCATGCTTAATCTCTAGACATCTGGCAAATGGCCAAGTCGCGAGGATGTGGCGATTTCGCGAAATCGGGAGAGATATGCCTTAGGCCCTAGGCCTAGCTCTGATTGATCTGCTCCTTGATATTGACTTTGGCAATCCGAGTGAGGAGAGCTAAGTTCGGTGATTTTCTAAAACTAGGGGCTGGAAAAAACTAAAAATCTACGGTTATACTCCTTAGGGCTTTTAGTATACAATTGTATGAGTGAAAACAGCATAGCCTCGTTTTTGTATGAACATAAAAATTTTCGTTTGCTCGATTTCCAAATGAGGAAGGAAATCAGGAACGATACATCTCAGACAATTCACCGGAACTTCCGCAGGACAAGCAGAACTTGCAGCGTTTCCGCAGCACTTTCTTAACCATTGAGAAAGTGCACGCTCCAAAGTGCGAGGTTTCCGCAGGAAATTGACGCCACAGCGACCGTAAACCGGAACTTCCGCAGCACTTTCCATAAAGCGCTGCGAAAGTGCAGTGAGGCTCGCAAGGTTTCCGCAGCGCTTTGACCTGCCAGCATTTCCGCAGGACTTTGAGAGCGCATGCACTTGCGATTGCGAAATAGCAAACGCATCTTCAGCAATCAACAGCGCATAGCTCATTGCTCTTTTCTTCCATACTATTTCATTTCTATTCCTCTTCTTTTACTTCTGTATTTTCTTTGTTTCTTCAAGTTGGCGTAAACTAAACTATACTTATCCATATTCTAAGTACTCTTGCCGGCATAGGTGCGAGTGTTGAACAATCATCACCAAGCTGCTGGAGTGCTGGGAAAGGAATCAGCGGAGGGACTTCTTTCAAGCACAACGCCTTTATTCAGGTAGTGCATTTTCTTGCTTTCTTTGATTTGATTAAAATAATAACCCAAATAATTTGAAACACCAGATGTCTAAACAAAACAGAAGAAATTTGGCAGAATATATCAAACAAAGGGGGAATAGATAATGGGTCACAAATTTTTTTGAAAGTAATCTACAAGCTCTTGGTGAATGATGAAAATTGCAAAAATTTTCAGGATTGAAAGTGGTTGTGAACAATTTTCGAAGGTGTGCTAAAAAATCGGGGGGTACAAAAATTGGAACCGCAAAAATTCAACCATTCTTGAATTTTCTTTTGCTAGAAGTGGTCACACCCCCGCGAACCCAAAAAGTTTTCCCTATCTCTTCTCTCCCTTGAAAAAAATTCTCGCACCGCCACTGCTTTTCGTGTGTCTATCTTTTGCTTCTCTTCTCTGTTCCTGATGTTTTCAAGGCCTTTTCCTTTCACAATACCGCACATATCGCAAAATAATAATTTTCGACTTGAGAATTGAGAAGACCTTGTAACTTATAGTTTTAAATAATAGCTCAAGAAGTTTGAAGTTATCATTTTTGAAAAATAGTGTTGAATGATTGAATAAAATAGACACACTGCGGTGGAAATATATCGAGAGAAGGGGGGGGGGGGGGCGGGAGGGACATAATGGGCCTTTAAGATTTAAATTTTCATAATGACCTTCATATTTCGATGAATCCAAATCAGCCTTGTAGACAATTTGTGTGGTCTCTCACAAGCACCTGTTCTCTGACTATACCGCGCACATCGCAAAATAATATTCTTTGACTCACAACTGAGAAGATTCGAAAATTAATTTGAAACAATAGCTCAAGAAAATCAACTTATTACTCAAATATTGAGTAATCTTCAAGTAAAGTAGAAATAATGTGATGGAAATATTAGGTTGAACTGAAAGTTTTCTTGCAACATTTTCAAAAAATCATTAAAAAATTCTTTTTTTATTTTTGCATAGCAAAATTCTATCGTAAAGAGCAATTCATGCACTTTCTAGGAACACCTTGGCTGCTATTTACTAAGCTCTAAATGCAGAGATAAAACTGGAAAAAGAAAATCACTCAAATTCAGAATTTTGAAGCAAGCCCGTTAAAAAATCCAAAACTGTGCCATAAAATCCAAAACAGTCTTTATCCCAGGTTTTTTGATCTCCTCTTTCTAGCTGAACAAAATATGTGCTGATTAAGCTCTTGTTTATAGAGTTATATCTCGAGAAAATGCCAAAAAATCAGTTCCTTAAGAAACTTGATTTCTTGACATTATAAAAAAATTATAACTATCTAAAAAACAGCTCGATCAGCGCGAATTCTGCTCAGCTGGAAAGAGGGAATTAAAGGCAGGGTCCATCCAGAGCGAGGGTTGACGAGATTATGATGGCATACTAGCGTGGGCCCCCAAACTATTCAAATCCCCAAGTTGCGCAGCAAAAGATTGCTTCCGGAGCGAGAAATCCGCTCTGGAAGGGACGTAATCCAGTGCTGGTCACTCCGCCCACCTGGTCACCCCTCTCACGTTGCGGGTTTGCATATGGCGCGCTCGGCGTAGACCGTGCCGCAGCTCCGCGACCTGCATTGCCCCTTCTCCGAAACGGAGGTTTCTGGGGGTTTCAAGGATTCTCGACTCTATATTCGAAATCAGCAACTTCAGAAATGCTGGAAGCAACAAAAACATGGAAGTCGAGAATTTGGGTGACCGGGGCCTATAAATAATCTAGGACAACGGTTGTTTCGGGTTCTTTGAAGGACTTTCCCCAAAATTCCGAACTTGGAGTGCTTTCCTTTTCCCAATTTTACCTCTACATTCAGAGCTTAGTAGATAGCAGCCAAGGTTGCGCCTAGAGAGTGCATGAATTGCTCTTTCCAATAAATATTTTTGTCAAGCAAAAACATCATGTTAAGAAGAAGTTACGATTTTTTGAAAATGGTGCGACGGAACTTTTGGTTCAACCTAATATATCAGATGAAAAGGAGGCGGCGTAGTGGGTCTCAGAAATTTTCATAGTAGTCTACGAGATTTCTGTAAATAATGAAATGATCAAAACTTTCAAAACTTTCAAAAATTCCAAAGAAGTTTTTAGGCAATTTTTGAACGTGTGGCTCACTCTACGTTCCTTTCTGCCAAAAAATCGAGGGATAAAAATTGGGACTGCGGAAATTCAACCATTCTTGAATTTTTTCTTAGAAGGCCCAGAAAATTTTTTTATCCCCCTCCCTGAAAAAGTTTCTCGCACCACCACTGCTCTAATGTATTTATCCTTCATAACTCCTCTGCTCCTCTGTTTCAAATGCTTTTCTTTCTTTCACAAATACTGGGTGTATGCCAACACGATAACTGGAAAAAATCTTACAGTACTCCGGTTGTCAATATGCCATGGATAAAGCTTATTTTTTGGAGCGACATGTTCCCTATTGACTTGAAAATGGTGCCGAGCAGTAAGAAGTAGGGCATATAGAGCTCTCAGCTTTTTTTTCAATTTCATCATCATAGCTAAATATGAAATTTGAAAAAATTGACCTACGCAATGCATATGGCTGGCATAAACTGTCTTTCATGTTGGCTCACCCTCCTTCAAATTTTACGTCTTCGACCGATCTGTACATGTTTATTTTTAGACTATATTCTAATGGAAGCAAGCTCCAGAGATATAAGCCGGAGAAGAAAATTACCCCAGTCGCAAACTTTTTGTGTTTGGTAGTAAAAAACTGAAACTCGTAACAGAAATCAGAGCAGTCATCACATTTTTTCACAATGCCAAAAAATCGTATTCGCTGTGTTTTACGGTTTCTTTCAAAAAATCATAGCTTTTCATAAAAACATCTAATCAGCGCAATCTTTGTAAACTCAAAAAGAGCAGGTAACAAAAGCTATGATACCGATTGCTGCGATTTTTTGCAAGCAGATTTTTTGCTACCAATCACGAGGAATTTTGAATTTGCGTGATTTTCTTCGCCGGCTTCGATCTTTGGAGCTTACTCCTGTCAAAAGGTGCCTCAGGTATCATTAGAAAGAGCATGACTTCTCCTTTCAAAATAAAGGTATGCAGATCGGTTGTGAAGTAAGAAACTTATGAATTTTTGAAAAGGGTGGGAACGAGCTTTTGGTTTACCTTATTACTTTTAAGTAATAATTTATGAAAATTCAACAATAATTTCTCCATAAACTCTTACTTACACATGCCTGCCTCAAAGTCTGACACATACCTGTTTTGTACGGAAAATTAGGTTGAACGAAAGTTCTGTTGTCATATTTGAGAACTTCAAACAAAAATGTAAGTCGAACTAAAACCTTGACTTTTTCTGTAAGCTCCTGGAATTTTCAAATCTGCTCAGGAGCTTCTCTTGTTGAGATTCTAAAACTTCCGGCTTTTTCAATAAATCGTTCAATCTTACGAAGGTACGGTTTACATCAAAATTTTTCAATTATTATTCTCATTACAGAAAGGGAAAAATGTCGAAGTTGGCTTCATTCGCGCGGACAAGGCCAAAATGACACCCGATAAATGAAAGCGGGCTAATTTTCCATTGTGAAAAAGTTGTATTATTATATTTGCTTCCGATTCTCATGGATATACGTATGTATATTTGAAACTACTTCATTATTTTTTTCTGATTTTCAGCCTTACTGATCTTGCTTAACCTCAAGTGCATTATCAACTTGCCGCTTGTTGTATAGATGGTGCCTGCATATTGTGCCATTGGCTTTCTCAATAAAGCTATCTCGCTGTTAACGTCTCTTAGCATCTAGAATGTCTAGAGGAATCTTATCAAAGAAATAATGCCTTAGTAAAAAGCAAAAACCACGTATGAAACGGATTGCGAATTAAAGCGCAAAGTGCTGCGGAAATCCTGCGAAAGCGCTGCGGAAACCCTGCACCCTGAGAGTGCAGGGTTTCCGCAGCGCTTTCGCAGGATTTCCGCCGGGTCACCTGCGGAAACCCTGCGAAAGCGCTGCGGAAGTTCCGGACAGTTGTCTGAGCATATTAGTGTCTGATGTGTTGTGCAATTTTTATGAGCAAGTTAACGGCTCGCAGGGTTTCTTTCAACGAAGACATGGATTTTTCGCGATTTTTTGAGCCTTCAATACGACTCAGATTTTGGATGCAAACTTACAGTGGGTCGAAGTTGGTGCAAACTTTTGCACAACACCTTGTAGAGCTTGCCTTGCTTCATACGGTGTCTCTGACCTTATTGAATATCTGAGCTGTATGACTTATCGCCGTGAGAAGTGAAGTGTCTTGAGACTTATGTTACAACCTAATACCTAATAACTAAAAAAATGTTTCCCAAATCTCGTTCTCTCTCCTCTTACGTGTAACCTACATTGAGATTAGAAACCCGGCCTTAATTGTGTTTCCTCACTTAAGCTTTACTCTCTGTTTTTTCGTACTGTATTCATTCGCATACGCAACGACTCCCGGTATTCCAAGAATAAACATGATAATTAAGCTCTGTGAATGTCAGTGTGATGCGCTTTAGAGTTTGCAATATTTAGCCCATGCCATTCTAAAGTACAAAGAAATGACAGAAGGCAAATTAAAATGCGCTCACGCGCATTCGATCATGTCATACACTGAAAATCACTGTGTTCCTATGACGTGGAAATTCGAGGGGGTTGGCAAATACTTTACCAGCAAAAGTTCTCATGTATATTTGATACGTAACTCACGTGGTCATTGCGTAAAACATAGGCTGTGTCCCTATCGCACTTACGACGCTCAAACTTTTCAGAATTTTCACAAAGCCGTGTCAAGCGTAAGTTCAAGCTTAATTTCTTCGAGAATGATTTGCCCTCGCAAAACTACTTAAAAAACCTTCCTTTTTAGAACCTTATAGAGTGATGATTCAGGAAATATCATGTGAAGAAGTTTTCTATGTGTCACTTTTGTGCGCCGCATTTTCAACGTTTGCTCATGACAATGCACGAAGGAGGCAAACTCCAATGGAAAGTCTGTCACCTTTATCTTATTATGGCATGAAAAAGTCATAAGCTTGCTAGAGTGGATCAGGCACAAAGCTGCCAAAGCTATTTTAATCTGAGCTTTGAAGTGTGCCTATCCTGTGTAAAAGCTTTTTTGCCAAAGTTTTCTTCGTTATTCGAACATCAAAGAGTTGCAACATATATGAGCCTTTGTTATCCATGAAGTGAAAGCACTCAGGATGAAAAACGATGGTCGGAACCTTGGCAGCACTCGTCACTATCCAGTGGTTATACAAAGCGCAATTTCCATGCCAGTAATGGGTCACTTTGTCATTAGTGAAAACGAAAGTTAGCTTCCATCCTCAAAAGTATACTGATTATTTTCCAAAATGACAATTTCCAGACTCTAGAAAATACCAAAAGTAGCAGGTACTGCGTTGAGGGTTCACAGATATAATTTAAAGTGCTCCACATCGTAGCTTCTCTTTGGTAAGCACGGTAAAAAATGAAGTCTGCCATATATATAGTGCTCTTTTCTTTATTTGTTTCCAAAGAGGATCTTTGCTGATTTTCCAAATTTCCTATCATTGATATGAGACATGTAATCGTTTTAGCAGCATGAGTTTTGTTCAAGTTTTGAGTTTATGTGATGTGAAATATCATAAATTGTGCATTTACTTTCGAGTAAGATCTAATAATTGTTATGTTGCAAGCGATTTGTCTGATTTGAGATCTGATTTGATTCGGTTAATAATTTACAGCAGTTTTGGAGCCTGATCCCACCAGTCCGGGCTCGGAATCTCGTGTAAATACCAAGATTAAACAACGTCGAAACAAATCCGACAACTCTCTTTCAACATAACAATCATCAATCAAGGAGACGCTTTTTTCCACACAATTTATACACAAAAGATTGGGTAGGTGTTCTGGTCAGGCACTGCAAACCTACGATCGTTCGCGCATCATGGGCCTTGAACACCCGCGTCCGATGGATTACGACTTGTAAGGGAACACCAACTTGAACGGAAAATCGGTAAATACTGCTCCTGGCAATATTACTTGGACCAATGGCCATCTGAAATCTACTTGGGTGAGGATTCTAGCTCATCCGCACACGAGTCATTTCTTGTCTCAGATGAACAATGCCAGAAATGTCAAAAATTTCATTGTGACAAACTAAAAACTAAAACAAAAAACTCGAATTTTTCATTAAATTCGTGGGAAGATTGACGTTGAGAGGGTAACGTTCGTCCCGCCCATCCGTGCGCACCCAACCAATTACCGTTCCGGAGAAGAACTCCGCCTACGGGCATATTCGGATTCAGCGACTTGAGAAGGCCTTGGAAAGACAAAAACATGGAGGTTGCGAATTTGGGTGGACGGTGCTCTAAGAACGTAGGAAGCAAAGCGTGTTTGCAAAAACTCTATGTGTCGAATAAGTACTTCTGAAGAAAGTTATGTCCCATTCTGAAAAGTTTTTGTGCTATTGCGTTGCGGGTTGCGCTTGCCAAAAAATAGCTTTTCAAAAATGGCGAAAAAATTTGTGACTGTTAGCTGCGTGTCGCTGGTCTTCTGTTTTGAATTTTGAAATTATAGAAGGCAGCTGACATTGGATTCGAGGCTATTCTGTTTCCAGAAAGTTTCCAAATGAGTAACTACTTTCATTCGATTGATTAGTTGGTTTCAAACCTGGCTAAATCAGATTTTTCGTGCATCTGCGCCCTGATGTTTAGTAACTCAGCATGCAGCATTGGTTGAAAGCCGATAATTTTCCTGCTAAATATTCTTAGATTTTCGGCTTATTGTACTATATGTTGCAGCCATAATCTTGCTCTAACATGCTGGTCGACTTCTCGCAATTTCTATAAAGAGTCAGAACAGCTTTTTGAAGCTACGCCCGCGTCTCGCACACAACTTTTCTGCAGGACTGTAGTTTCTCTGACGGCCACGGTTGGAAATCTCAATCAAACTATAGCATCTTTATAGAGAGGTTTTGAACAGAAAAATATGTATATACCTATCGCTGAGTTGCATTAGCTTGGGATTGCAAAATCAAGCGCAAATGAGTTTGGCGCATCCTATAGTGCACCTAATTCGTCTCAAAAAATTACTGAAAGCTGCAGGCGATAGAATTTTGAAGGACTTTGAAGAGATAGAAAGACAACTCATTTAATCCACTTATTTGGCTTCTCATGTGACGTATTTTTCATTTCATGCGATTCATTACAATATTATTGCCACAGCTTTCGATGTTTCTATGAGTAGGCTTGTAGCTGTCAAGAAGATATGGCGGACCTTTTTTTTACCACATACGATTTAGAAGTACGCATATTTCGCTACTAAGCAATGGATGCCTCCATATAACCACCAAAATTTATGGTAATTTGAGCGGAGTTGAACTACGAATACTAGATAATTAGAAACAAGTAGGTAAGCAGCCAAAATAAAGAGCTTCCGTTTCAATTTCTCTATTTTAGAGTCTCCAAATCATCTCAAAAAATCAATGCTTTTCACGAAAGGTAGCGCTGAAAAGCTATTCTAGATCAAAAATCTCTATTTTGTCCAACGCTCAGCAATAAAATCCCAGACCTTAAATTTACATTTTTTAGATGCATAGTTTTCAGTTTCTTATGAAAGCGTTTCATATTGCCACAATCGCGAGCTCCTTTGTCCCCAATATAAATATTCCTAAAGAAGTAGCCTTTCGATTGAAAAGCAAAAGTATTTGTTGGACTGTTGGAGTGACTCAGTTACACGTAGTAAATTTCAGCATTCATTCGGCTAACTGAACGTTGCAGGAGAAGTGATTCTCTTTAAGGTCTAGAACAGTTATAATGTGTTCCCCGACCAGCTTCTCATAGGTACCTTCGCGACACACACGCTTGCACTGCCGCCGGTGCACTTTTGATCTAGCCGCATAGAATTTTTGTTTTTCTCTCTCAACAGACTTCGTGTTATGCATTCTCTCTATTCTAAGTGTAATTGGCCCACGAGAACTCCTTTGATGAGTACGAGCCTAACCAGTCCTGAGAAAATTCGTCTTACTAATTTCTCGTTTTTTCTCGATAGAGATTTAAAAATCCCAAGGGAATGTCTCTCCAAAATTTCTACCACAGAATAAGCGTGTCTATCCATTGCTTTTGCGGTGTTTAGGTTCTTCTAAGTCCCTTAAATGCGCCAGTGGAGCTCTGCATCTATAATTGTGCTCTCATGCGTACACTTTTTAGTTTTTTGTATCCACAGAAAAGGAACGTCTCAAAAATGATCGACTTTTTTTGTTACTAAGTTTTATTCTTTTACCCAATGGTATCCGAATTGAAATCCATGAGAGTGACTGCAGGTTTTGAAAGTTTTCTTTTTGTCTAAGGTTTTCTCGAGCCGGGACTGGGGGTTTTCATTCTCATTTCACGTCTATCCCTACACAGAAATGGTTTAATGTCTATTAGGGCCGCATGCACTAACATTTCCGCTAGGGAGGGGATCGCAGCTTCAGAAGAAAGCTTCATATCCTGAAGCTCCGGATATCTGGATTTCACGCTGTCTACCTGTCCGTAAGTACTCCCACCATCCTTCACTATGGGCATATTGAGCGTAAGCGAGAAGCAGTACAAGCCGCATTTCCCAGCTTTTTGTAGGATCCCCTGATGGTCTCTGGGGGACAAACATCTATTCTTCAAAGTCATTTTTCTTTCTCCGAAAATAACGAAAACCTCCCAAAGTTATACTGAACATCTAACACAACAGTGTTAAGCATGTTGTTCATGAGAACAGATGAATTTTTGAAAAATCGAATTTTTCGGTGTACCCCAAATTTCGACCTGTGGATCATCGAAAATTTCTCAAAACATCATTTGTTCTTATCAGCAACATGCTTAGCACTGTTGGGTTAGATAATCTGCACAACTTTGGAGGTTTTTCGTTAACTTTGAAGAAAGAAAAATGACTTAAAAGAAAAGGGCCGGGGATCATCAGGGATCATGCATAAGCTGGAAAATGTGGTTTGTACAGCTTCTCGCTCCTGTTCAACATGTTCATAGTGAAGGATAGTAGGAATACTTACGGAGAGGTACACAACGTGAAATCCAGGTATCTGGAGTTTCGAAATATGAAGCTTTCTTTTGAGCTGCGATCCCCTCCCCGCGGCCATGTTAGTGCATGCGGCCCTTAATGAAATGAGAAGAGTTAAGCGGGGCTCGTTGCGTGTGCCCCGCTGAGGCACCTAGGGAAAGCTGGCAGGGGCGCACAATATAGCTCATATTTGCTTTCAGACGAAGTAGGAGCCACCGTATAGAGGTTATGCGCAGGTTAAAGCTTGCATAACCTTAATAATGGTAGAAATCCGGTAGTTAGCAGGGTAAAGCGGGAGGTGCGGCACACGACCGTCGGATACGACCCTTCCCCCTGGGCCAGACCTCGGCACGACCTCCCCCCCCTTCCCCTCCCCCCTCCCCCGAACCCACATAGTTCTTCCACAATAAAACACTGAAGTTATATAAAAACAGCTGCGAAACTTCCAAAGATGGATGTGGATGTATAAAAAAACGTACGTCTATCATGGGAGCGAGGTAGTTGACGAGAGCATGATCAAAGTCTTCTCGACCAAGGATTGTATTACCATTCGTGGATTTGACTTCGAAGACACCTTTCTGGATCTCCAACACTGAGATATCAAAAGTACCACCACCGAGATCTTTTACAGCAATTCTATAAAAAAGCATCTAAGAGAAACTTGTAAAAAGCTAATGTACAGAAATCAACCTCCACGCAGAGGGTAAGATAAGATTAATGAGTAGGAGTAGGCCAAGGAAGAGAATAGTTCCAAATAGGAAATAGTTCATGGAAAATCTTGGTTTTCGGTTTTGCTTCAATTTTCCCTCGTCAAAGTGCAAAGCGTACTAGAATCATAAAACAATCGTTTGCGAAAATCCATCCCGTTGGCTAAAATACAAATGTTCTACTTTTTGAAGTAGGCACATCAATGATCAAACGCGTAAACAAACAAATGCACAAGGTGTCTACCAAATAATGCACCACAAACCAGAAAGCAAGATATACAGAAAGTTGGTACAAGGAATCGATTCATGTCCATAAGGGAACGGCCATTGTTGTCGGTGTTGTCGGTAAAATTGAAAAATTGTTATATCTTGCGTGGCGTGCTCCACCCCACACTTGACCCTGCCGGCAACTCCGACAACACCGACAACACCGCAAACACCGACAACCGCGAACACCGCGAACACTGCGAACACCACGAACACCGCGAACACCACGAACACTGCGAACCTATGGCCGCTCCCTAAGGCAAACAACCAGAGTTCCCGTATCATTCAAAAGATCAGCGAAATTGCAATAAGATAAGCTAAGATCTAAGAATTGACGTTTAGCTGCCGTAAGACCAAGCTAACCTAACCGATGGTAAATCCTATGGCACAGCAAAAGTTTTGATCACTGATCAGAAGAAAAAAACTCAGCAACAAAAAAAAACTGGGGCCTGCACAAAAAAAGCGATATCCATGGGACATCACTTACATCTTATCATGTCTTCTCCATGCCGTAAGCAAGAGCAGTAGGCTCATTGATGACTCGAAGTACGTTTAAGCCAGCGATTTGTCCTGCATCTTTCGTGGCCTACGACGGTAGAGATATGATAGTCCACAAATGCAACGAATCTAATGAGTACCTGTCTCAGTGAATCATTGAAATATGCGGGAACAGTGATAACAGCATTGTGTACAGTGGTTCCGAGGTAGTTTTCGGCAGTTTCCTTCATTTTTATAAGCACGAAAGCTCCGATCTTGAAAAGGCAAGAACTTAACGCATTCAATATCGAACTCAATATGTTACCTGTGAAGGCGAGTACATCTTGCCCTGTGCTTCAACCCAAGCATCTCCATTGCTAGCTTTCAATTTTGAACGGCACAACGGCACATCGGCACAGACCGAGCTAACATTCTGTCATGAATCAGATCTCTTAATCAGGAAGTTCTCATATAAGGAAACCAACGAAAAGGAGTACAGATTCTAAAACTGTCGCAGAACAATGCAAAGCATCTCCAAATTATTCAGCTTGCCGCCTTTCTGCATTGTTTACGCAATAGCGCAGAAAGGCGGCAAGGTGAATAGTTGGTGCTACCGTAATCCGATATTTTAAAAGCCGCACGATGGATGGTAGTTAGTAGAAAAAGCGCTATATCTCATTCTGTGCGGGAAAGTTTTGGATGAAAATCGTACTATAGAGAGAAGAAGGGTAAGCGGTAGCAACAACATTAAAATCGTAGACATTCAACGGCTTTAAAGGCAGTGTCCGGGCAAAAAATCGATTTTGAGATTTTGTGCTTACCCGGGCCTTTTCGCTATGCTGAATCCGAAAACCCACATTGGAGAGCGCGAAAACGACGAAAAAGGGCTCTAACACAGGAGGGAAATTAGCAAGTGGGCGGGGTCTTCCCCACTGTGAATTCATGCTTCCAGCCTCCAGAGCAATTTTCTCGAATCCGTTAGCCGTCCTGACATCACTACCGATCAAGTGCTAACGAATGACTTGAAACCGGAATCAAAAAGATCGCCCCCGAAGCTGGGAGCGTGAATTCACCGTGGGGAAGACCCCGCCCACTTGCTAATTTCCCTCCTGTGTTACAGCTCTTTTTCGTCGTTTTCGCGCTCTTCAATGTGGATTTTCGGATACAGCATAGCGAATAGGCCCGGGTAAGCACAAAATCTCAAGATCGAGTTTTTGCCCGGACACTGCCTTTAAGGGTATGTTAATGGGGCGCGGCCCCCCCCCCTTGAAAGCTGCGGCAGCCGCAGCTTTTGAGGAGAGGGGGGGATGCCGCACCCCATTAACTATATCAAAAAAACAATTTTAGCGGACGGTATTTATATGAATCGATAGCCTAAACCTTGTAGATTCCATAGGACTGTTTGGAGCCTCCTGAGGTGGACAAAGAAGAAGTAGTGCTTTGTCTTGAGTGTAAAAACGGATAGCTAATTCACCTTCGAAACAAAGTTAACCATGTTGGAATTCAACCATTTCACTTAGGAGCCTAGTATCTTGAATCTTCAGAATTCGCTCACACTTTGTCTACAGGGGTTGATTGACATGCTAATTATTATGGATTTGATACGAATATCATGTTATCGCTATTGTCAGATTACCCAACTATGACCCCTCCCCTTTTGACTCCTCAATACGATCCCCCCCCCCCGGTGCAGCGTGCCGCACCCCCCCCCCATTTACCCTGGTAGTTAGGTATTCATGGCGATGCACTCTTTTTCTTTCTTTCATTAAGGATTTCCGCATAAGATCCTGCCTCGAACTCTTTTATCGGACACCTCTAGCGCAGTAAAATGTAACTGGAACGGCTTGATCCTGATCACAGCGGCTCTCCCATCTCCAGATCTTCTGTAAACAGCAGGTCCGAAGACCTCTGAGAGCAAAGTTTTTGGTTGGTTCAAGAGCTAGTTCAAGACGAGAAAAGAAAAAACAATCTTTTTGAAAAATTTGTCTATAGGGATTATTGGATTTGCTAATCACGAGAATCACGCTCAGTTTGGAAGGCAACCTCTTACTGCAGAGCTACGGCAGATAGATTTCAGGTAAACAAAAGTTCCCATTCTTGCATCAAAAAACTTTCTTGGCATAGTTTCAATAGTAGGAAACTCGGGAAGCTGCTCTATCGAATAAAGCCTATAAATCCCTCGCTCTACAAAAAGCGTTGACTTGCGCCCTTACAGATAGTTAGCAGAACATAAGTGAAGACCACAGATTAAAGCAAAACCAACTTGATTTTTTTCCAATCTAACGTCCCTACGACTGATAATCATCTGTGTGTGGAGCCACGCACCTTCATTCAAAAAAATTTTGTTGTCTTCCCTCCCTCCTCCCCCCTCCCTCGACGGAAAACCTGGGACCTCGAAGAAGTTACATATAAAGAAACAAATCGTTATTAAGAAATGCCATGTTGCGCCGGTTCTTACCTATAAAACAGTGTTCTTTATTCCAGATCACCCTCTCAGAAAATGACATTAACAGCGGACAATCACAGATTACCAGTGCGGATGTAAATAAGACAGCAATTGTTAATTCTATTATTTCATGACGTTATTTCATGCTCTTAGTAACTAGAAATGAGGGACGGATCGACCTATATAAGTTGAATGGTGCATAATTAACTTCAACGCTCGCTTAACTTCACGGTTTTTTTTCATCTACATGGCTTAATACATATTATCTAAAATACTAATTACCCATATTGATCTCACCTGCCATTGGTGTTGCTCTTTATCTTAAGCTGATGATGTAAGAGATTGACTTGATGTAGTTAACAAGAGTGTTTACCAAATCTCTTTTTCTCTCTGCATATGAGCAACCTCTTCGCAAAGAATTGACAATAATTGTGTTGCTTCATCGAAGTTCTCCTTAACTTGTGCTTACTGTATTCAATCACATACGGAACCGCGCCAGGCATACCAACAAGAAGCGGAACATCAAAAAGCTGGCGTGAATGTCAATACAACGTACTTTAGAGTTTGCAATAATCTAGGCCGTGACATTTTAAAGTGCAAATAAATGACAGGAACCGAACTGATTGGCATGCATGCGCACTCGATCATGTCATGCAATGAAAATCATTTCGTTCCTATAATGTTGAAATTCAAGGGGTTTGCACATTGACCAGCAAGAGCTCTCATGTATTACTTCACCATGCATTAAACACTGGCTGGCTGACTCTCTACTTGAACACGTTTGAATGATCAAAAATTTTGGTCCTGCTTCTATCATTTGAAGGAAGCTTATTGACCTTCTTCCCGAACATATCAAAAATTAACTTTATTCAATGCACGAAAAAATTTAGATAACCTCTTAAAAAGAAGGTCCTTCCGAAGGTCTTCTCAGAACATTTCCTTAGCTATTAGTTCTTCGCAGAGAGTTGCACTGGCCATTACGGAAAGCTCTAACACACTTACGTAGTGGAGGTTTTTCGTTATTTATCGATCGAGTGATTAGGTACGAAAAAATAAACCTTCTTGTTATGCAACTCTCACATGCTTCATGCTTCAAGAATACAATTTAAAGCAGTTTGGCTTCATGATTCCAGCGAAATTCGAATTTTTATGAGACATAGCGAATTTAGAGTTGAAACAGAATTACCTGAATACTTATCGTACAGTAGAAAGTGCGTGCTATACTCGTAGGTGTGGCACACAACCGCCGGGGAAGCCCCTATCCCTTCCTTCCCTGAGTTTTCTCTCAACAGACCCCCTTCTTCCTTCTTCCCCTCCAGCATTATCGTTTACTCAAAGTAGGCATAATGTAGAGGCCCAACAAATGAGTAACATATTTGTAATCAGGTAACCTCTGTCCAAATTTTAGCGGATCGTCAAAATATTCAAACATTGAGCCACCCAAATCAAATGTTACTTTATCATTAGCTCGAAGAAGCTGCCTTTTTCAAAAGCAACGTTTCCCAAGATGACCTTTTCGACTCCGGGAGATACTGAAAGTTGCAGGTAATGTCCGAAGAGTTGATAAATACACGACAACGAGTTTGACGTGCTCACCAAAACAGGCCCTCTTTGGTGAGATTTGGCTAATTTTTCCATTTACAAGGCTGATCATCCGAAAGCGGATGATAGTCGTAGGGTACGTCTAAAAATCACAGATATCAAAATCTGTAGCACATTTTATTTTTTTAGTTTTCTTCGATAAATTTTTATTTACTTGCAATGATACAATCTGGAAATGATGAAAACCATGTAGAGGATCGCTAGGCAAAAAAGTGAAAGTCATAAAAGGTCGCTTTTTTCTAATCTATGATAATGTAAGCCAAACTTACCTGATCGTTATAAATTCTAAAAACTAAATATTCACTAGCTTTGAGTCTGGTTTCAAGGAGCAAAAATCGGAAACAGAGAATAAGATCATTGGTAATACGTCTGTATTCTAAACTCTTAAGCTTAGGCATATTCAGACGGGAGCTGTAAGACAGTAAAGCTTGGAGATACTCAACATTCGAAAAACATCCATGGAACAGTAATCTCGTGCAAGTTTTTGTATTTTTTTTTTCAACCCTGTTGATGTTTCGTTTCAAAAATCGGAAATGGACTCGAAATACGGGAAGCGCACTCAAGATGCAGTTAAAACTTAACTTCTGTACAACTTCAAGAAGACAATAGAATCCTGTTATGTACGCTTCCAAAAAGTGTGAATGTCACAAATTACATCTCCCTTTCCCAAGAATCATCTCAGTGAAACTCTCGGGCGGGCTTAATTCTATACATGACGCTAGCCAATGGCCCGTAGTAAACCCCTGTTCAGCGCAACTCGGCTAGGGGCGGGCCTACGTTGAACGTAGACCAACTCAGTCCGGAATCCGGTGAGTTATTGATTTGGATGCGGATCGCTTTCTAGACATAGAGATCTTGTGCGTTCCCGGAAACTGACCTTTGAGTAATTTTGGTCGAGCGGGTAAGTATATAAGTTTCAGCGCGCAAGACTATGATTCGAATCCGGCTAGTGTCAGATTTTCGCTATCACGGACAATCTTCGATAGCGGCCGCTATCGAGAAAAATATCGATACTGGCCGCTATCAAGGACATCGCCGAGCAAATGAATGGATAAAACAAAACTACCACATTTTGATGAGGATATCATGAAAAACGAGGATTTTGAAACATAGTGCAAATGAAAAATTTAGAAAATCCATGTTTCAAGCAGTTTCTGAAGGAAAAACGTAAGCAAGCTCTAAAAAAAGAAAAAATCCAAGATCTCCTGTCTTCTTGCTTTTCTTGCCGCAATCAGCTGTTCATTGATCCTCTCCCATTTAGGTCGCCGAAATTGTGCAATTTCGGGAGTTTTGCGCCGCAGCAGTACGTCAGCTGAATTTTTTCGTAAGTTACTCACGAGCAACTTACGGAAAAAGTGTCTGATCCTCCCATTGCACACTATCTCTCTCGGGTCGCCCGAAAATACCTTGGATAAGTGGCATTCTGGTGAACTGAATGTGACACTTGACCCGACAGTCTTCTGACTGTTGAACTGATTATCCTAAAGCATGGGAAGGTGGGCAGGATTAGGTTCACCCGAGGAAGTTCTTCTGAATGACTAATCTCAAGTCACCTGAGATGAATGGAGGTTTACTACGGGCCAATGTGATGCATGTTAGTGGAAGGTAGCACAGACAGTCGCGGGTCACGTTACGGAATGATAAAGCAGTATATGCGCTGTTTATGGGTAGACCCCTGCTAGGGTATGCTCAGATCATTTACAATGTTCTTACACATGCGAACAAAAGAGGTGGAATAGATGTTTGCTAACATTTTGAAAAACGTCTTTCAAAAAGAGTACTTTGTAACGCATCATTTTACCCCCCCCCTCCGTCCTTAGTGCTCGCACAAATCCTGTGCCACATTATCTTAACTCGAAGATTGCTCAGTCAATGATGAACTTAGCGATATTTCTACTTTACTTGAAAATTGAAATTCGAAGAGGATCTTACTGCTGTTTTTTCAGTTTGTATCTTTGTGTGATATGTTGTAGTAGCCCTCAAAGTTCTGAGTTTTATGTGAAGTGAAATACTCATTATCAATGCTTTTGCTAGTTTGCATAACTCTTCGACCGTGGAAGCTTTGCAAAAATGTTTTGCTTTATTGAAAGGCTACAAAATAATTAGCATGTGTTGGAAGCCAACGCCTCAAAACTGGTGTGTTTGCTTCTGATAGCCACGGTCATAAGGTACCGTTTCAAATAATACACGATACGAAGCCCCAAAAGTACCATTGCATCACACCTACTATGAAAAACTAGAGGCAAACAATTGGCTTTCCTACAGTATATCAGCAGAGCACGATATTGTTCAATACAAAAGTGCTGCGTACGAGTTGAGCAACAATCACATTTTGCCTTGGTGTACATATGGGCTTAGAAAAATGAAATACTGACATCGTTCGGGTACAGAAGTTAAAGGATGTTTGACCATATGATGGGATATCAAACTGCCCACTGTGGCCTACCAAACGTTGCACTTTCCCTTCTCGCTTCTACATTTCTGACTTTTGATTTATCAGTGTCACTGCTCTCTTATGTAATATGCAATGTTATTTTATCTAGTAGTTTGAGTAAACTTCCAGAAATATTGCTGATAAACATTTCCGTTTGGCACCAAGCTATAACTCCGAGTTGGAGTCTCTCAGTTTATAACGATGTTGCGAGTACTATTCCTACGAGTTTCTCAAAAAAATTTGTTCTCCTGCTATTTCAATTCACAATAAGGGCTTTTTAAGTTTTTTTGGAAATGTTTGTTTCAGAAGAAGATACTGACTGGTGAACCGTGGCTAAGCTAGAATCACAACTTAAGTAGATTTGAAATTTCCAATTGAACTCCAAGTGATACCGAATTTTCTCAAGGGAAAATAATATCCAACGATCGTTTTATTTGTATATGTAGCATGTGTTATAGGATTAAGGCCCTTATCTCACTCAGAGTTATGCTTGTTATTTGCGCGTACCATTCATTGAAAGGACAAAAGTGATGTTTCTTCTCGAAAATGAAGTGTTTGCATAGGAGCAGTATCGTTTGATGCCAAAGAAGGAGAGGAGACTGGTTTGTTTCGTGTGCTGGATTGTCGAAGGAAAAGAGGTTTTCGTTGTTGCGCTTATTTTTGCCTTTGTTTTAAATGCGACTGCTTGCATAAAGCAAACATAGCTTGAGAGTGTTTATCTAAGACAAAAATTTCAATATACCAGACAACTCCGAAGGCCTAATTTACAAGTCTTTTTCCCTTGTTGGCATATGGAATAGTTGCGGTGGAACCTTTGGTTTATACATTGAAAGTTAAAGTGATAGACGTATTGCCTTACAGCATTTAGGAAAGTTGCCTTCTGTGGTTTCAATAATTTGCATAGCTTTTCACAGTCAACAGCAAAAAACATCATTTGTTAATGCGCCTGCGGTCAGGGCTCCACAAGCTAAAGCGACAACTTTTTTGAAAAGTACCACCTCTGACCTCGCGAAATTTTTCGAAGTACTTTTGGCTGAGCTCCCACTTACTCCCCATTTGTCTTTTGTATTTAACACATTGACGACCATGCAAATTTTTAATTGTCTGCCTTCTGGGACCAAGACGTTTTTACGGACCAGCCCACTTTTTCAACTATAATTACGCATACTGCCATCTATAGTACACCTACAGTAGATCTGAAAGGCTGACAAGAAAGGTAGAGGTTATCCTCAGATTTTGTGCAGAAGAAAGCTCATGAAGTGAGTTTATTTCAGAATAGTAGTCTTAATCAAAAATTTAAGGTTTGAATGGTGTGTCAAGCGGTCCCACGCGGTAGTCATTGCTTGACACACCATGTGTGTCAAGCGCTCGTCAATGTGTTAATCTGTTAGTCAACCTTAGGGAAAATGACTAAAAAAACACTAAAGTGGCGATTCTTACCACTTATTCCGATAAAATATTCAAAACTGATACCTTGTGCGAGCATGCGCTCAGTGCGTATTATCGCAGTCGCACCTTGGCCCACTGTCCATTCCAACGTTTCAGAACAGTTGGTCAAGGGTACCATCCTCATGTTTTCATCAACTTTTCAGCCACAGTGTAAGACACAGTGCAGAAAAGCTCACTCTATATTTCTGCTTGTACGTTGTAAGGAAACGTTTACTTGAGAGCATACTCTTTCCCTTCACGAGGTTTTGAAGCAGCTAAGTAAAGGTTCTGATTGTCTAACTCGGAGAGAACGTTTGGATAAACAATTTATAAAGTTCCTTTCTGACTTGTTTGTTTGCATTTCAATCTGATGGGGAAAATCACCTGACGTAAGTCGGCTTTTGAAAAACCATACCTGTATCTGGAACCAACTTGAAACGCTGAATCCAAATATCTTGTCGCTAGCTGCGTA
Source organism: Cylicocyclus nassatus (assembly GCA_958299035.1). Taxonomy (NCBI): domain Eukaryota; kingdom Metazoa; phylum Nematoda; class Chromadorea; order Rhabditida; family Strongylidae; genus Cylicocyclus; species Cylicocyclus nassatus. The sequence continues at coordinate 33,964,044 of CATQJL010000316.1, forward strand.
GCATTATTCTGAACAAAGTTATAGCTTTTTCCCGTGCAGAACTTGGATGCTAACCGATTTATAAAGATTACGTTATCAACATTCAGAGGTGGTGCACAGGCATAGTGCTCCCTATCAACACCAAAAGACTTGGCTCGATGCTGTTTCAATATTCCGGCACCTTTTCTGAGCAGATTTCTACTTACAGGGCTTATCAAATGAAGTGTCGCTTACCCCAGCATCTCCACTCCCGCGCTTGATTCTGCGTCTCTTCCGCGGAACCTTTTTGAGTACTTTTCGAGGACGAGCGTGGGAGAGGCGGAGCCTCAAGATCGAAGCGATTAAGGAGCATGCTCCGCAGAAGAGATGCAAAGTCCAGTCGGGAGTGGAGACTTTATTTGATAATTCCAGTATAGGCTAATTTCCCACGTTCAGTAGTCCGTCAACGGCGAGTAGTAAAAAACTCATAATTCTTTTCAGAATAGTGCTTTGCATCTAAACAACACATTCAGACTCAACCAATCTGATTCCGATTATACGTGCCGTTCATCATAACTTAGGTGCACTTAAGTTAGGTGCTTTCCCTTGTGAGCTTCTTCTCCCCCCCCCCCCCACCAAGGGTCCCTCTGCTTTGCCCTGAGTAACCACAAGGCTTGACTGGCTCTGCATGCGAAGTCTCACAACTGGACAAGGGGATCGGTATAGTAAAAATTGACTCTAAGCGTGGTATCCATCATCGACATTATAACCAGTCACCAAATCACAAATGAGAAATTTCGTTCTCTATATTTCCTATAATGAATCCTTACTCCGTACCTCGTTGCAATGTCGTACCTGCTCTGCAGAAAGTTGATTGCACTAGAAGTAATGACAGGCAAAATAGCTCTGCAAACATACTATATCATTCTGATTGCCATGACTAGGAGCACTGACAAAGTCGCAAGACTTGAAAGTCACTTCCTAACTAGGTAAACCAGCATTTCCGTGCGCGTCTCTCTGCGCAAAATTTAAGCGCGTTTCTTGCTTCTACCGAACTACAAAGGTCTTGTGAGTATTTGATAGTCAATAGTAGTCTAAGAAGAGATCAGTTCGAAAATGTTTTCCTGAATTTTATGGAAATTTAGACAAAAACTTCGTTTTCAGCTAAAAAAAAAACTACAAAAAAGCAGTTTTTCGGTTTTGCTGGGTTATTTTTGAGATATTACACACTACACTTACTTTATTCACATTTAATATAGTTATGTTCTTAACATCCGGTTCTTCTCCCGGATGATTTGGTGAAGGTTGGTACTCTTACGCCGTTAAAGTGAAAGCCACCAGAGGAGTACATAGATCTATGTATCGAAGGTATGGTTGTATGCATGGAAAACCAGAGGCAAACAATTAGCTCTCCTATCGTATACGAACACGGTAATGCGATATTGTAAATCTAGAGAAATTTCGAAAACGAACTGAATTTCAATTACATTTTGGTTTCAAAGTACATACGTCTTTTAGAGAAATGAGATAAGTGACCTTGGTCAGGAAGAGAGTCAAAGAATGTTTGCCCATATGATAGGATATTTACTGCCTACAGTAGCCTACTAAACCTCGCACTTCTCTTTCCGCGCTTCTAGGCTTCTGCTTTCTGACATATCAGTATTACTGATTTCCTATGTAACACATGCAATGTTATTATATCTGATTGAGCTACTTCCAAAAAGATCATCTCATTTGTCAGCTACAAATTTGTGACTTCATGTTGGAGTCTTAGCTCGCTATGATGTTTCCGAATAATCTCCTGCGTCTTTTCAAAAAGACAGGTTATTTTTTGCTGTATCCGCATTGAATTTTCTATTCTTATTTTTATTTTGGAAATTCTATCTTTGGAGTAGACATTACCCACCGTTGTCCTGTAAGCTATAATCCTCACTCAAATAAATTCAAGATGGGCGCTGTAAGCCAGATATATTGAGTTTTCCTTACTGGTCAACGATAGTTAGTGAACGTATCGCTTTCAAAATGTACCTGTGTCATGTTTTTATATCTCTAATTTCAGAACTGTGCTTGTTACCAGCGAAACTGTTCTCTGAAAGCTTAGGAGTCGTCTTTTCTCGAAGATGTGTCTTTGCACATGGACATGAGTTTTCGTTCGGTGAAATGCTTTTTTGGTGAGTATATTGGACTACCAACAGAAAGACAGTTGTGTTTTCTTTGTTTTATCTATTTTTGCGTTTGTTTTGATAAATATTGCCCGCATATAGCGAACGTAGCTTGAAATCAGCATTTAGGCGAGGCTTTTGATATATCAGACGGCTCAAAGGCCACAGTTTTTAAGTCTTTCTACTTTCTCATCTCTTTTGTTGCAGTAGTCATAGTTTATGTTTACTTTAGAAGTTGGCAGACATTTAATAGATTATATGCAGCTTGCGCTCACGACCAGTTAGAAATTTGCCTTCTTCGCTTTCAAATTAATTTGTGTAACTTCCCAATATTAACAAAAACTTGTTACTGCTACAAGCTTACTATACTTATATCGATCAGGGCTGCACGAACTGAAGTTAGAATTTCTTGAAAGAAGTTACTCTTTTGCAGAATTTTACGACTCCCCTTTGACCTCTCAAAACTCTCTAAATATCTTTTTCTGTCCTTGAGCTGTAACCACCAACCATAGAATGAATGAGAAAAGTATTGAAATATCGATTTTTTGCCTATTCCACTAAATTTTCAAAATTTCCTAATCCCCTTTGCGGTTATGTGCTCAATGCTTTATTATGGTCTAAACTGAGCTCACAGTATTTTTCTCGCTAGAGAGATGTGTTAAAGCTTGTTTGAATCGGCTAGGATGTTTATGAACTCTATAAAATACTATTTGACGTACTCGGCTCAGCCCAGCCCTCTCATTACATCAACCAAAATCATCATGCCCTGCTCCTGTACAACATTTTTCTGTCCCGGTTCCATCCCTGTATGCCAGTACCCTGACTCTACTATGTCTTCGTAATCAAATATGTATTTACATCCTTCCCTTTCTATGCGAACTGCCAGCCCTGTAGCTCACAGTTTAAAAATAATCCTTGAAATTCATAATCCAAAATTATAAACTATTATAATGCTGAATTCGTGATCAGCATACCCACTTATCTTTGATTCAACTGGTTGAGGTTCGTCAGGGCAGGCCGCTCGCGCCCGCGACGCACCTGCGTCTCTCGCGCGCCAGTGCTCTCTGATCATTACCTAGCCTTAATTAGGTCACGAAGCCGCGCCTTTGCCGAACCTCAGCCACTTGAATCAACAATAGGTAGGAGCCAGAGTAAGCGAATATTTTGTTCAGGTTGGGGTCCCGCGTAGAATGGACGTCACACTCATCATGCTGGCCTCAATCCAAGTGACGTCACTTCTGCGCGGGACCCCAACTTGAACAAAATATTCGCTTACTCTGGCACCTATCTTACCTTTTGTACCAACTCCCAGCCCCGTAGCTCAAATCTTGTAACAAATCGATAAAAATCGATAAAATAGATGTGGATCTTTCTATAACTATAAGTAGCTTACGACAGCCGCAGCGCCCAGAATGTGTGTGCCAAGTTTGGTCTGGATGGTTCAGAAATGGAGTTTTCTATTCTTAACATACGTACAGGTAGGCAGACATACAAAGAGACATTTAGCTTTATATATAAAATATTCTGAATCTGATGTGGTTCTCCGCAATTTCTCTAAGCTTCTCTTCTTCCTTCTCTGGCGCGATTGCCTCATGCTCAAGCTCACCGGTGCAAAATGGGTGCGGGATACAGTAAGCCAGCTCGGAGCCCGTGCCGATTATGGCGGCGAGCTTTGGCTGCGAGGTCTTTGTAGTATAACGCACGTCCTCCCCCTTCTTCTCGCCCCTCCCCCCCCTCATCAAACCGTATCCTCTACAATATCCACCAAATTATATTTGACTTGACTCGGTCCCATGACGCGCCTATCGTTTCTACTGCAAAAAGCCTTTTCAAAATCTCAGTGATTCTTGCAGACACTCCTTCAATACGAAAGGGGAAGACAATTGAACCTGCCCTTATTCCCATACATTGCTCACTTTTCTGAGCTTTGCAGTATCACATTACGCTCTCCTAAGCTTTCTAGAGGTAAAGAGTATATCTGCACTAAGGCTTTCCAATCGAACATTGAGTTTTGTTATCATATTTCCCTCTAAGCTTTCGTAAAAGCAAGGAATGATAGGAGTTTGCGGCAAGAAGAATGGTCCTACCGTTTTAAGGGGCAACGAATGTTTGTTTGAGACCCTCGAAATAGGAGCGCCACCTTTTATACATTTTACAGTATGCGCTCGTAACACTTAACTTTTACGAGCTTACTTCAGCAGCTCACTGTGCACTCTAAGCAATTTCGAGCGTTTCTATGAAAAGTTCCGTGCAAACAACTAGATTTCTTACCGTATTTTTACAAAACAGCGCATTTTCAGAAGCTGTTAATAACGAGTAACCTCGTTTTGGTTTGAAGTGCACAGGTCCTTTCTGACACGAATTTTGACCTTGGCAGAGAGGAGTGTAGGTTTTGGGGGTGCTTGTACATGTTACTATTCGTACTATTGAAAAACAGACTGCTTACTGTAGCATCTCAGACCATACCGGGGTGAATCGCATTGACTCGTCTTGAATATCTGAAGCTAGGAAAACTTAAAATTACAACAAGACAACAAAGCTTCCAGCAAACAAGCTGTGCATGTATGTGGTGACAGAGAAGTAAAGTTGACAGTTCGCATTTAGGTCCGTATGCACGTACATCCCCGCTGGGGAGGTGAGGGGATTTGAGAGGAGATGCGTCATATCTCGCTACTCTAGGTAAATTTCTTCTTCCTCCTCTATCTTGCTTATGAATGTTCTCATACCCTAATATCTGCGCATATAGCGCCAGGTTACTGGCATAATTGGTTAGATTCTCACTATTTTGTGTGATCCCTGGCCTCTCAATTTCAATGCTATCTATCTTCCTGAAAACTCAATGGAACACTGTAAATTTGTACTACGGATATCGCGAGCTAGGAATCATCGAAAAATTCACAATATTCAGATTCCATTTCCTTTGTCGAAATGCCTAGCAGTGCCGTAGTATATTCCCAGTACAGCGTTTTCATTGACTTTTCAAAGAATCAATAAATCACTTTGAAAATGAGAGGTGATCCCTAGGGGATCTCCTAGGGATCTCCTGAGGATCACACAAATTGGCAAAAAAACAATTCTTGTATGGCAGTAACATGGCATACATTATGCGCAGGTATAAGTGTGCGGAAAACTTCATAAGGAATATAGAGGAAGAAGAAGAAAGATACGTAGAGTACCGAGATATGACGCATCCTCTCCCAGATCCCCTCCCCTCCCCAGTGGGGATGTACGTGCATACGGCCCTTGATGTAGGTTCGCAATTTACAAACTTAACTTTGGTGAAGTATGGTGAAAGTTCTTGGAGTGAAACACTCCAGGAATTTTTTCGTGGTGCAAATAATGAAAGTAAGACACTAGGCTAAGATGTGTGACTGCTACATCTGTACCTATACCATACCCCGATATATTACGTAGAAAACTTTAAACATCTCTTTTTTATCACTTGAGTACCATACCCCATTATTTCATATCTTCTGTGAAATAAAAATTCAATTCATCAATCTTCTGTGACGAAAATATTGCTATGGATTCCCAGAACTGTGTCTGTTCAATCTTGTAGATGAACACCTTCACTGAATTCGCCTTCTCCGTGAAAGGATGTTTAAGGGTTGCGTGGCAAGTGTTACCCAGAGCCGCCTGGTGCAGCAGCCATCCGTCAGAGTTGGCACCAACGTCGCGGCTGAGCTACCGTAAGCGCGTTCTCGTCGTCCGCAACCTCTCGCAGATAGACTTTCGCAGCAGCTTCGCACCTCATCGCGCTGAAGTGCGAGAATTCGCTCATAGGTCTCGCTACTGCACGTATTATATACTAGCTGGCTTACCCGGCTCCGCCGTATCCGGACCAAACTTGGCACACATACACTTCGGGCCCCGGCGGGTGTCACAGTCCACTTTTCGTTATCGATCGATGTCGATTTTACCGATTTTTATCGATTTTTTGCAGAGTTCACCTACAGGGCTAGGAGTTGGCACAGGGGGGGAAGTGAGCATGGGGATTCCGAATACAACATTAGTCTTCAGGATCGTCCATTACTTTTATCGATTTTATCGATTTTTTTTGTAAAGTTTGACCTGCGGGGCTGGGAGTTTGCACAGGGGGGTAATCGAGCATGCTGATTACGAATACAATATTAGTTTTCAAGATCGTCCATTACTTTTATCGATTTTATCGATTTTTTGAAAATTTGAGCTAGGGGGCTGGAATTTGGCACAGGGGTGTAATCGAGCATGCTGATCACCCCCCTTGGGGGTGATCAGCATGCTCGATTACCCCCCTGTGCCAACTCCCAGCCCCCTAGCTCAAACTTTGCAAAAAAATCGATAAAATCGATAATAGTAATCGATAATCCCGAAAACCAATATTGTATTCGGAATCCCCATGCTCGATTACCCCCCTGTGCGAACTCCCAGCCCCGTAGCTCAAACTTTGCAAAAAAATCGATAAAATCGATAAAAGTAATCGATAATCCTGAAAACCAATATTGTATTCGGAATCCCCATGCTCGATTACCCCCCTGTGCCAACTCCCAGCCCCGTAGCTCAAACTTTGCAAAAAAATCGATAAAATCGATAAAAGTAATCGATAATCCTGAAAACCAATATTGTATTCGGAATCCCCATGCTCGATTACCCCCCTGTGCCAACTCCCAGCCCCGTAGGTGAACTCAGCAAAAAAATCGATAAAAATCGATAAAATCGATATCGATCGATGACGAAAAGTAGCCTATGACACCCGCCGGGGCCCGTAGTGTATGTGTGCCAAGTTTGGTCCGGATCGGTTCAGAAATGGAATTTTCTATTCGGAACATACGTACATACAGACAGACAGACATACAGACAGACAAACAGACATTCAGCTTTATATATAAGATCGATCAAGACAGCAGAAAATTTGTAGTTTATTAGTAAGATACTTACTTAGATACTTACTTAGATAGCCCGTCCTCACGTGACGTACAAGCCCCAGTACAGAAGTTGCCATTTTTCCCTGTCCCTCGCTTCAGACATCCACGATCTTCTTGGCCGTCGTCGGTGGCTGCGTCCACGAGCCAGGGGCGAAAGTCGTATCCAGCTGATTTCTCAGCTGGTCCATCCGTTCCACGAACACATCTGCCCATCTCGTCGGTGGTCTTCCCCGAAGACGTTTGGCTTCGCGAGGAATCCACTCAGATGTTCTTAGCGTCCATCTGTCGTCTGTTCTTCTCATTATGTGACCGGCCCATCGGTGTTTGGCTTTCGCAACGTTCCGCTGGGTCACGAAGACGGGACATTCTTCTCATATCCGTGCTGCGAAGTCCGACTAGATGTTGCTTGCGTCGGGTCATCTCCAGAAGACTGGCTCGAGCGCTCTGTGGGTGGTCCGTAAAGCTTTCGACGTGGCTACAGTGTCGGCCCAAGTCTCAGCTGCGTAACAGAGCGCCGGGAGAACGGTCGAGTCGAACAGGTGGGCACGAAGCTCCGGGTCCGTCAGTTGGTCGGTGGCTTCCTTCAGAGGCCCGAAGGCGGCCCATGCTGCTCTTCTTCTCCTGTTAAGTTCTTCCCTCAAGTCGTTCTCCATGTTCATCGAACGTCCGAGATACACGTAAGAAGACGTCTCCATAATAGGGGTGTCTTCCAATTCTATTACTGCATCTTCGCAAGGGGCGTTCCTCATGAACTGAGTCTTCTTCCGATTTAATCGCAGTCCGATCTTCTTCCCTACTTCATTCAGTTCCTTCAGCATCGTCTCTGCTTCGGTGATACTGCTCGAGAAGAGAAGAACGATGTCGTCCGCAAAACAAAGGTTGGACAGGAATCTCCCATCAACTCGCATGCCTTTCTCGTCCCAGTCCAGTGACTTCATCACTCACTGCAAGGCCGCGATGAACAGCTTCGGCGAGATTGTGTCGCCTTGTCGGACCCCCTTCCCTATTGGCATGGTCAGGGGGGCGATGGAATAGCTGCATCGTTGTTGTACAGTCCTTGAAGCAGTTGGCTAGTGTCCTCACGTAGGCTGGGTCCACTCCTTGATCAACTAGCGCTGACAGGATGGCGTTGGTGGCTTTCTCGTAGTCGACGAAGGTTAGGGCGAGAGGCAGTCGGTACTCCCGGCAGACTTCTATGACCCTCGAAACGGTCTGGATGTGGTACATGCAGCTGAATCCTTTGCGAAATTCAGCTTGTTCTTGGTTGGGCTTCATCCAGTGTCCTTGATATGCGAACGAGGATAATCTTCGTGAAAAGCTTGTACAGCACACTCAGCAGGCATACTGGACGATAGTTCCGAAGATCCTCCCGTTCACCCTTCTTGAAGAAAAGGACGGTTCTTGACATTCTCCACTGGTCGGGAATCTTCTCCTTCTAAAGGTAAGATGTCAAATGCGACGCTAGAACATCGTGTAGACAGTGCCCTCCGGCTCGCAGAAGTTCGACGGAAAGATGATCTGGTCCTGGAGCCGTGGACGTCTTCATGTTCTGTATCGCGATACGCACTTCAGCAGGTAGAATTCGTGGTGGTACTTCTCCAGTGGGAACAACGGGCATCTCCACGGGTGTTGATGAGCGGAAGAGGTTGGTGTAAAAGTTCTTCGCGATAGATTCCATCTTGTATCGGGAAGAAGTCGGAGTCCCGTCTTCGTTCAGTAGTGCAGCCAGCGGTACGTGATATTCGCAGAGGTCCCTTCGGCACTTTTGAGACTTCGTCTTCTTTCGGCTGCTTCCAGTATCTTGGCTTGCCTGTAATTCCTGAGATCCTCTTGCAAAGCTGTTCTGCAACTGGCGTTGGCTATCAGTCGCTCAAGATGAGTTGCATTCGGATCCTGCCTCAGTGATCTTCTTCTTTCGAGCAATTCCTTGGTGGTCTTCGAGATGCGGTCCAAGTTATTTTCAGAAGTTACTGAGGCGCATTCTCCGCAGGCTCGCAATCCTTTCAGAAGCCGGTCGTAGTCATACGTTGGGTCCTCCTCGATGGGCCAGTCACAACTTGATATGAGCTCTTCCAGCCTGTTACCGTCATAAACGACTTCCTTCCTTCTCGCGGCACTATGACAGACTTTTTTCCAGCCTTCGGTTGAGTCGTCTTCGCTCGAAGGAGGCGGTGATCGGAGCCACTACAGAAGGATGGAACTATAGAGGCATCGAGTAAGCTCCACCTTCGGTTGGTGAGATTGTGGTCTATCTCAGCATGAGCCGTTCCGTTGGGCGATTTCCAAGTCCACCGGCGATGTTCTTTCTTCATGAAGATGGAGTTTCCATGGAAGAGTCGTGCGGCGGAGAAAAGTCGAACGAGACGATTGCCGTTTTCGTTTCGGAGCCCATATCCAAACTTCCCGATCCTATATTCCTTTTCTAATGGCATCCCGATTTTCGCACTGAAGTCGCCCACAACAAACTTGTGAAAGGACTTCTTGTTGCGGACAGCCGCCTCCACGTCTCATAACATCTATTTCTGAGTCGCCACTGCTGATGTTGGCGAGTAGCAGTTGATGATGCTGATGGTCTTCTGACGTGGAGGGCGTAATCGTAGGATGCCTAGTCGAGGTGATAGGATCTCGTGCGAATCGACAAGATGGGCGATAGATGGGTGGACGACAGAGCCAACGCCTCCCACGTTTCGTATGGAACCTTCTCACCACGAATGATGAGCGTCCCATCATTCATCTGTCGCACGTCCTTCTTCTTGGACTTCGTTTCCTGCAGAGCGATGATGTAATAGTTGATGTGCTCTGCAGCATCGAGAAAAGCGTGGAGGTCGGCGTTTGTGGAGCTGTCTTGGCGTTGTAGGTGCAGAGCATGAGGCAGTCTCCATGGCGTGTCGTCCGGGCAGACGAGTCGTTTTTGTCCAATCCGAAAGGCGCCCTGAGTACCCTGACATCGTTCTTGCTACCACCCGGCGCCGTAGGCGGGATACGATGTGCAGGGTTTCTTTTTAATCTTCTAACTGGAGGAGTAATATGAATTTTCCCCTACAAGAGGTGGCTTACTAGGCCAACTCTTGATTTCCACGAGGCGATCGCTGACCTCGGCTGTGGAGCGGGGAGGAACCGCCTAGCGACCAGAGGAAGCCAGACGGCGGGGGATCTAGCGTGGCCGATTCTTAGCTAGGCATCCGGCCAAAACCGGAAACGTCGAACTCCTTCACAGCTTGGGAGGCCCTACCAGAGTATACACTCGGCTGTGCATAGCAGTTCGACACCCAGTGTCACCCCCACGCCACGTTGAGGCGACCGACCATTGTGGGGGTATTAGTAAGATACGATACAAAAAATATACAGAAACAAAAAAGTTCAAATTCGATAAAATTTTCAAGCAATAATAAATACACAAAGAACCTCATTACCTTCATTACCAATTTCTCTTTCATGCAGTCAAAAATGAGCTTTTGAGTTTCGCGATTTTTCTTTTGTGTGAGGAGAATAAGATTACTTGTGGACGCCTTCCCCGATAGCGCTTTCAGTCCGATTTCAATAATTGTCTTGATTTCTTAAGAATTTTGGATTGCAAAAATAATTTTGTGGGCATTTAACGCAGTAATTACATCGGAGTAGTAGATAAGAATATTTGGCAATCGGTCTTGTAAAAAATCCTCCCAATCTGGTAAAATCTTTAACTCTTCAGGAATACTGTTCATTTCTACCCCAGTAATTTGCGAGGATGCAGCTTCAAAAATAAGGAGTTCATTAATTTTGAGATTAAGAAAAGAAACGAAGAATTGCCTAGTAAACGAACAGAATTCATTTCATATTATTATGTTTTCAATTTAATTTTATAATTATTCCATCAATTTATTTTTTTAAAACTTCTTTATTTTTGTACATTTTTACATTGTAACTTACTAATAAACTACATATTTCCTACCGTCTTGATCGATATATACAGGGTGTCCGAAAAGTCTTTAACCTGGTATTTCCTCAACTACTGTGCGAAGCAACACAGTCACATGAAATTTAGCAGGAATCTTGTGAAGAACCAACAAAATAACAAAATACACTCAGTTTTTGAAAATCACTTTTTTGACCTTCACGCATCCCTCACACTCTTGCGGGACGCATGCACCGTGGCAGACAAATAGTTGACGTCGAGAATGTCTCACATCTTTTGAAGCAAGCGTTCTAGGCTGCCCAAAATTTAGTGTGGAACAGAGCAAGCCTTGCTTTCCATGACTAATCACGAAGAAAAGTCAAAGGCTCTTGAGCCGGCGATTTAAATGCAGCGATCACTTTTTTGAGAACGTGAAGAAAACAATAATTTTGGTGTGCATATAATGACTTTAAACTGATTTTTCAGTAAAAAAGACAGAGCTTACAGCTAGAATTAGTGGCTCAATCTGAGTTGGTGTTGAAGTTTCCAGCTTTCTCAAATTTTTGTTTCCGAGAACTTTTCTTCTTATTAACACGGCACTACTTTGAATGTTTAAACTTAATCCTGCATTAATGTATAGAGACTACTGATTAGTTTTGCGCTGTAGACCTAGAGTGAAGCTAGCTCTACAAGATGCAATTCAAGATTTCGCAATAGCTTCAAAGGCAAAATAGCTATAGATGTTTGAGTAAAGGGTACGTTAACATTGGTCGTCCTCAAAATCGTAGTATTGTTTGCTCCAAAAGCAATATTTCGAGATTGTGCAGCGCAAACGGCAAGATTTTTTTGGGTAATACTAAAAAATAGACGATGTACTCGTACGCAAATACTAACAAAGCTACTACGTTGGTAGGCTTAAAGACTTTTGGGACACCCTGTTATATGTGACAATTGCGCGACGTCTGAGGGAATTCTCGCAACTCAGCGCGATGAGGTGCGAGGCTGCTGCGAAAATCTCTCTGCGAGAGGTTGAGCACGACGAGAGCGCGCTTACCGTAGCTCAGCCGCGACGTAGGTGACAGCTTTGGCGGCTGGCTGCGGCACCAGGCGGCTGCCTGGGTAACACTTGCACGCCTCCCATGTTTGAGATGCAAGCTTGCACCGTTATTAATAAAAAAAACTTGAGAAATGATCATAACGTTCATAAATCCACAATTAATTTTCAGACTCTCCAACTTCAAAATATTATATTGCCGAGGTAACAGATAATACAGCTGAATGACTTATTTAGGTTGTCCCACAAGTTTTTTTCATTTTTGAGTTTTCTCTGTAATAAATCACACAATTATTATTCTAAATATTCATTAGAATACCATTCGAATGAGCAAAGCAAGCTCTATGAAATATGCTTTTGCACAAGCTTTTGTCCTCAAGTTTGAAACGAAAATCTAAAAAGTTTCGGATGTCTACAAAATTGAAAATTTTTTAAAGTTCGTTCAAAGAAGTTCCACAAATCTTTCATGCGCTCACGCATGTACACTTAATAACACCATTCAAATGTGCCGTTGCTTTTTTTATTAGCTAAAAATCATGATAACGAAAATTTCCATGTTTTTACCAAGTGAAGCTGTGCTGTTCTTACACCGACAGTTGTGTGCTAAACCCATTAGAAGTACAACCACGTACAACCATAGATTCTTAGCTTTTTACAAGCTCTGCTTTCCGATATATGGTGAGTTGAGTTGGAATAACTAAGTGACGAAAGCCAACTTCAATTTTTCTAGGAACTAGGGCGTAGAAATAAAAATTTACAGTTGTACTTCTAAGCGCTGGTAGTGTACAACTGTCAGTGTAAGAACGGCATAGCATCACTTTGGTAAAAACATGAAAACCTCGTTTTCTTGTTTTTTAGCTAATAAAAAATACAGCAACAGCACATATGAGTGTTTGATGTGGAGTTTATAAGCGTGAGCGAGTGAGAGGTCTGTAAGACTCTTTTAAACAAAGATATAAAAAATGTCCAATTTTGTGGGCATCCCAAACTTTGTAGAATTTAGTTTCAAACTTGAGATGGATTAAAGTTGGTGCAAAAATATGAATGCCATTATTCTATAGACTTGGTTTGTTATCAAACGGTATACTGATGCCTATTTAGAATATGAAGTATATGACTTATCACAGCGAAAACTCAAAAGTAGAAAGACTTAGGGAGAACCTAATACACTGGGTCGGTCCGAAAACTCGATCCGTTTTCCAGACCAATCCTTTAGTGGTCGTCATATTTTTTCCCGACTTTGATGATCGCTTGAACAATCGTTAGAATCTGCAACTCATAGTTTTCACCTGCCCTGATGTCAGCAACTTGCAATTTTCATTTCATACTCTTGGAATAGCTTAGATAAAAGTGCTATGGAGTAAACAAAATGCAGTATGATACAAATGTCTGACACTCATAGCTGAGTTTTCCATGTTCATGAAATTTTTTGATGCTATCAGGCTCCATATTTGGGCATCCTGCATCCCAAAAGAACAACCAACGGCAAGCAGGTAGGGTATCATTCCATACAGCTACCCTCTTCTTACAAGGCGGGCCTCGTTCGATGTGGGGTTCCCACACGTGATGCATATCATTGTCTGGTCTTGGGGCACTAATACTTAATCCGTGTTCCTTAGCTGCTCAGTGATCTTCTGGGAAAAGTTACGAGCGATGGTTTTCCAGGATGAACGGATCGCTTAAGTTAGCGGCCAGTTGTGGAGGGATGGCAGACTGGATAGCTGCAGAGGCTATAGAGAAAGTGGTGAAAAGTCCGGAATACTTATGTTCTAAACATTCCTGCACTTTTGCAAATCATCCATCAAATGCTGGTGTTTCTCTGCTCAAGGACTCTCTAAGGATACATATCAAACAGTATAATCTACAAAATGGAAGAATGTTTGGGACATAGGTATTCCGCAGTGGCCTACTGAGGGGGGAGGGCGCCCCCCCCCCCCTCCCCGAGAATGGGTCGCGAAATTTTTGAAAGTCACTTACATCTTATATATAAAGCTGAATGTCTGTTTGTCTGTCTGTATGTCTGTATGTCTGTCTGTATGTCTGTATGTCTGTCTGTACGTATGTTCCGAATAGAAAATTCCATTTCTGAACCGATCGGGACCAAACTTGGCACACATACACTTCGGGCCCCGGCGGGTGTCATAGGCTACTCTTCGTCATCGATCGATATCGATTTTATCGATTTTTTGCAAAATTTGAGCTACGGGGCTGGGAGTTGGCACAGGGGGGTAATCGAGCATGCTGATCACCCCCGTGGGGGTGCTCGATTACACCCCCCTGCCAAATTCCAGCCCCGTAGCTCAAATTTTGCAAAAAATCGATAAGATCGATATCGATCGATGACGAAGAGTAGCCTATGACACCCGCCGGGGCCTGAAGTGTATGTGTGCCAAGTTTGGTCCGGATCGGTTAAGAAATGGAATTTTCTATTCGGAACATACGGCGGAGCCGGGTAAGCCAGCTAGTGAGTCATAAAAATGTGCAAAAGACTTATTTATACTTATAAGTAATTAGAATAATTTTTAAAAAATTTTAAAAAATCAATTTATGTCAAGTCTAGGGGTGTACGGGCCCTAGCTTGATGTGTAGCGGTACAGGTTGGTATTATATATATTTATTATCTACACATATTACAAGAAAGGGGAAGGGGGAAGACTGACAAGGCAGCCTTACGGTGCGCGGTCGTAGGGGGTCACTGGCTCCTATCTGACCTTCTCGGCCAGCTCGCGGGAGAGCAGCAGGCGGAGCTTAGCTGCGTCCCGACATCTCCATTCCTTCAGAAAGCTCGTCCTCGAGCTTGTTCGGCTGTTGTTGAACGTCTTCCGAGTTACGTGTGTAAGGAGTACACGTGTTACGGCGAGATTAGAGAACTTCGATTTCGGTACATTATTTTCAGACTGATTGAGTGGAGGAGTTGGTTTAGGCGGATTGAATAATCAAACAGCGACCTTCACCTCATCCTAGGGGAACAGAGTGAGCTTGTCCTCAAGCGGAGAGGTATACGGAGAACGATGTGACGTAGGGACTGCTTGGAAGAGGCAGTAACATGTAGTTGTAGGAAGTGAACAGGCGTATTGTATCCCGGAAATTGACAAAGGGAAATAGTTGGCGTGGAGATGTATAGGAGTATATCGTGACCGATATTTAAATGTTGATACGAGGAAGTTATGGGTTGGAAGGGCACTGTTGTAGAACATTTTGAAAAAATAGCGTGGTGAGCGGAAATTACATAGTTAACAAAGTATTGGGCGATATTGGATGACATTGGTAATTCTGAAGTCATATTTTACATAAATTAGTTGAGCGACATGTGGAATTTTGTGACGTGTGATAATAAGACAACTAGGTGATTTGAACCGAGTGACATAAAGTTATACGATATATAAATAATGTGAATGTTTACGAAGCGGAGGAAGATTCAGATGCTGAATTGAGCACAACAAACTGTGTTTAATTCAACATAGTGGCAAATTTTGAGCGTTAGAGAAATGGGAATTTTTTTTCGCTGCTTAGTGCGAAATATTTTTTTTCATTCTTTGAACTGCCGGTTCAAAGAAATTTATGCTTATAGATAATCGCAGCGGGGCGGCAAAACAGGTGTAAACAAACTCACGTTGAGAAATATCCCGACAGCAGAAGACAAAAATAAAACTCTGATAGTCGGATTTTTTCCAAACTGAGTTGCATAAAATTGTCTTGCAGTCTTGCGACCAAATTCAAGACTACATTCGTGAACAAAATAAACATGATATCGTTTATGTTCTGATGTTTCCTTTTTTTGAAATTTTTTTTGAAATAGTGCGTTTTTGGAAGCATTAGCCCATTTTCGACATAGACAACATGAAAATGCAAACCAAACTATACAAAATGAATTAACAGTACTTTGGCACAGTAAATTATACGAATAGAACGTTTCCACTGCAGAAACTACGATATGTAGCTTTTGAGTTATAAGTGTAAAAACTTCAGGGGAAATGATCCTAACATCATGTGTGGTAACTCACGACTAGTTGGCAATCTAAAAAAACTATCTGTGTTTCTTCAACGTCCAGATCCAATATAGAAAGTTTTATGGTGTGATTGTTCCTGAATTCTGCTGAAATCTGTAAAGGAATCATTACCATTCTTTTCTAGGAAAAAATAAGAACTGGGTGACGTGAAATGTTCCAAACCGTTTCTTTTTCATTCCCAAGAATGAATTTCGGTGCAACAAAAAAGCAATGCCTCCACTGCTTATTGTCAGCTTCGGCTGATCACCTTTCAAAAAAATGCGGTCATTTCTTCCGAACAGAATATCAATCTGGATATCTGAACATGTTCAGAAGCACTGAGGATTTTTTTTGGCAAACAGCAAGTTATTTCTTCTGCGAAGCGTTTCGGTTAAAAGAGAATTGTTCTCTGAAAACAATCTCCATTCAGCTACAAGTAATATTTTCTGAAAATATTTTTAATTGTAGTTCTGATTGCTACGTTTAACAACGTAATGCAGACTTGGTTTGTGCAATCGCACAATACTGGAGGAACTGCTATATTCCAATGTTCTTACCAATAGTGTGTCCATTAATTCGAATCAAAGTTATGAGCGCGGTTTTCAATGAACTATTACAATCGATGCATGTTTTACAACCATTCTGCGAGCTCCTTCTTTATTTTGAGTGTGTGCGCACGGGTCTTATCCAGAAATGCTGAGGTAATGAGGCAATGTGAATTACATGGAAAGAAATTTTTTTTATTTCGGGTTGTCAAACTCAAAAAGTCAATGCAAACAGGACGACGAACGCATTTTGTAAAAGAAAGTTTTTTTTCATCAGATTTGTGCACAATCAATAGAAAAAATTACGTCATGGAAACAACTCGAAATCTTTCAAAAAAAACGTTCGTCCAGAGACATAGTCTTTTTGGTTAAACTACCAACGCTACCTATTGAATTTTTATAACATGCAGAAACGGAGCTTGGCCGAGCTGTTCGTTACTGTCGTTGAATTCAGGGGTGTGAAAGCAGTAAATAGTAATTTCAGACTTTATGCTAGCCTTGCTCACACTCTCAAAAGTAGTCCGAACTGCAAAGAAAGTGTATATTATCACTTGGTATGTAACGACGATGTTTGTGGTGTAAAAAGATGCATTTGAATTGAGCATTTAAAGTGAAAAGCTCTTTTTTTCTGTTCCCTAGAACTGGTAGTTTTAAATTTTTCAATAGCTCATATTGTAAGGCACCTGAAAATGTTTGTGATAAAATTGCTATCGAAAATTTGCAAAATTCAGTAAGTTTATTTGAAAATTGATTGCGTCATGGAATTTTGGGATCTGCTCTTTTTGCTTCTAAAACAGATTGAATTGAGATTTTTGTCTTTTTGATAAAAGTGATTATAACCTTGCTGGCTTTTTTTTATTATACTAGTGAACCACGCGACCTTGTGTGTTGCATGCCGGGGAGCATGGTAGATTCACGCCGTCTGCGGCAATCAGGGTATTTAAGTCCATCACAACGTGCTCCTCAACTTCTGATGCAAAAATGCGCTCAAAGTCTACGCACGTTCCTGCCTCATATCAACCAAGGTTCACGTATGCAAACCATGCACTCTATCGGCTTCCAAGTCAGAATCAATCCTTTACTAAGGCTGTTCTGGCGGGGGTCTCGGAGTTTCAAAAATCTGCGGAGAAGTGCTCGCTTTCTTCCGCAAGTTAGAGGCACCGTCGACCCAGATTTTCGACTTCCATGTTTTTGTCGTTTCAGGGCCTTCTCATGTCCCTGATTCCGAAAATGAAGTCAAGAATGCGCGAAAACATCGACAATCCCCGTTCCGAAGAACTCGCAGGCCGGCTTTCCGAAACGGTGATTGGCTGGGCGCGCACAAATGGGCGGGCATGGATGGGGATCCTCGTGCATCTTCACTTTTCTGAAGCGATTTTCTCGCTTCCGAAGCGGCATTTTGCACCGCTACTTCGGCATTGAATTGATAGGGGGTCCTACCATTATAAGCTGCCAAAAGCTCAACACAATCGACTTAGGATGGACGATGCCTTTAACCTTGTCAAAGTGAGAGTCGGACGTGCGTACGGCCATTGCGCTGCGCACGTCAGATGCGCGTCCGACGACTCAGGTAGGTGCCAGACTTATCCTGTTCAACAGGTTCATTCGATTCACCACCTTTTCTGTTGGACAGTGTAGTGATTTGACCTATGAACCGGACGAACCGGTTGAAGCGGATCAGTTTGGCACCTGCCTTATAAGATCAGACGTGCGCGGCGCAATGGCCATACGCACGTCCGACTCTCGCGATCCTGCAGGCCCCTATACTATCAACTTCAAGCATGTCAAAATCCTAATTTTTACCAAGGCGTCAGTGATCAAAAGCGTGCCTTCTTAAAAGAAAGATAGGACGAATTTCCTTCGTAAAGCTAATCCAAAAGCGCTCACAACTACATTCCTTGAAGACAGAGCCCCAAAATACTCTCCATTGTTCATGATCAAAGTGCCCACAAAATCCTTCTCCAGAGCTGTCTCGATATACGCCCATCTTATGCGGTCCTTCTTCCTACTCCTTTATAGTTCTTATGCAACGAAAATCTTCTTTTCTGAAGGCAGTGTCCGGCCAAGAAGTCACAATTCAGTTTTAAGGGTTTGTACTTACATGGGCCTATTCGCTAGGATAAAATCGAAAATCCAAACTGGAGAGAGCGAAAACGGCGAAAAAGGACTCTGACTCAGGAGAGGAATCAGCACATGGGCGAGGTCTTAAACGATGTGAAGTCACCCTTTCAGCTTCCGGAGGAACCTTCTTGCTTGCTAGCCGCCCTAACATCGCCATCGGCCAAGCGCGAACGCGCAACTTGAAGTCGTAATTGAGAAGGCCGTTCTGGAATTCGAGAGGGTAACTTCTTCACAGAGTGGAAGGTCCTGCCCACCTATTGATTTCTATCCCGCGTTAGAGCCCGAATTCGCCGTTTCCCGCAATGTGAATTTCTGAATTTAGCGTAGCGAACATGCTCAAATGAGCACAAAATCCCAAAATCGATTTCTTGCACGGACACTGCCTTCGGTCCATCTGGGTAAGGTGCCACACCTTTCCTTCCATACCCTAGATAATTGTCCCAGATACCAAAATCTTGGCGTGCAGGCTCTCACTTCCTTACTTATAATTTCTATCTAAAGTGCCCATAGATAGATCCCCTCACCTATCAACTTTTCCAATCCAGAACCCGAAATCATCCCCCCCCCTCCAGATTTTGGTCGGAGAACAGTTTCCACTAATCCCCCAAGTCCCGCTTCTTCGAAGAGTTTTGCAAGCAACTGCTGTTCTTTCTTCTTTGAAGATCACTTAGTCAGTACGCGTGCCCTCTGTTCCCACATCTTTCTCATGCGTAAACCACAAATCACTCGCTCTCACTTCTAGAAGGTGCCCAAACCTCTACCTAAAGCATTCTGAGCTTACGAAGTTTTCAGACTAATGTACACGTCTTTTTCTTTTGATAAAAAATAATACAGTCAAAGTTCTACTGCTCTCCGACTTATCTTTGTCATGTTAAATACGATCATGCCAAAAGCAAAGGTAAAGCATCCACTCATCCTGTCATCACCATAGTGCCCTGAGTTTACTGTGCCCGAGGATACTGTAGCCACGACGCTCAGTAGACTCCTTCCTTTCTTCCTTGCTCAATGATGAAGTCCACAGCGTTGCATCTATCCCCTCCCCCCTTATTATGTCAAATCCATGCCATGTTCTTGATGTCAATCCAGAGCTATCACGATCTGAAGCGATAAATAGCGAAATTGCGAAAACTTCTGCAATGGCTCGGTCTTCTTTTCATTTCTAAAAATGACAGTAAGCTACTGTTACGGGCACAGCTTTCATAACCAAACTTGAAAGCATCATTTACTGCTACGCAAAGATAAACACGATTTACAACTCAAAATTTCTCCACCTCACGCAAAATATAGAATGATTGATTTCGAAGACAGCTTTTATGCAAATCTAGACAGGGATCGCACGTAGAAGCTAATCTTGAGCCCTTATGCACTAACATCCCTGCGGCAAGGAGAGCGGCGTCCCCATCATGAAGGGGCGCCGCGCGCGAAGCCGCTGCGGCTTTTTCATCATTGTGGACGCCGCTCCCCTCGCCGGATGTTAGTGCATATATGCCTTGAAGTCACTAAGGCATCTGAGCGCTAAAACAGACAGTGCACTTACGGCTGAGATATTCCCGCAAACCCCGCGCTTTTCTATCTTGCTTATGAAGGTTGTCATACCCTAATACCTGCTCATAATTGATGCCAGGTTACTGGCATAACTGATTAGACTACTATTGTGTGTGATTCCCTGAGGATCCCCAGGGGATAATTCTCAATTTCAGTGCCATTTATCTTCCTGAAAACTCAATGAAAACGCTGTAAAATTGAACTGTGGATATACTACGGCACTGATAAAGATGTTTATAGTAGAAGTAAGTGAAATTTCAGGATATCGGAATCTTCGGTAATCCCTGGCTCGAAAGCTAGGGATCATCAAAAAATTCACAATCTTCCGTAATATATCCTCAGTACAATTTTGCGGCGTTTCTATTGTGTTCTCAAGAAGGTAAATGACTTTGAAAATGAGGAGTGATACCCTGGGGATCTCTTGGGGATTCCCATGGGTCACACAAAATGGCAAAAAACCAGTCTTGTATGGAAGTAACCTAGCATCCATTATGCGCAGGTATAAGTGTATGAAAAACTTCATAAGCAAGATTAGAAGAAGAAAGATACGTAAAATAGAGAGATATGACGCATCCCCTTCCAGATCCCCACCCCTCTCAGACACTGTGACCGGACGAGCCGCGGCCTTTTTCCGGCTGGAATTTCGCAGCGTCCGCGGGCCAACCGGTGAACGGTCCGCGGCTCGGCCGGAGAAGGGCTTCGGCTCGTCCGCTTTTGGCCGCGGCTCAGCCGGAGCTGGTTGTCGGGCCGTCTAGTTCATTCAGCTCGGATACAGTAGAACTGTTTTTTTATTTACTGGCACTTAGAATTACACAGTAAGAAGACAAAATTGAGACCACCTATATAGCGGCTTCGGACATCAAGTCCGACTTCAACGTTGGACAACACAAGGTGCTATCCAAGGATGTACAACATATTGATCTTGTTTCCGCCATGGAGACTGGAAGGACATCGAAGGCTATGGACACTGGGGGCAGCCTGATCATGCATCGTACATCACGCAAGTATTCTTTATGCTCAGATTCTGGGAGCGGCCGAGCCGCGGACCTTATCTGACATGGGCCGCGGCTCGGCCGGAGTTTCATTATGTTGGTCCGCAGCTCAGCCGGTGCAATGCTCCACCCCCATCATTAAAGCCGCGGCTGAGCCGGTAAGCCATACTCAGTCCGCGGCTCGGCCGGTGCAATGATAGTAACGTGAATTAAGGTCCACGGATCGGCCGCACTCCGGCCACGCCCACAAATTAAGGCCGCGGACGGGCAGGAAAGGCCTTTTGAGGCCGCGGCTCGGCCGGTCCCAGTGTCTGAGCTCCCCAGCGGGGATGTACGTGCATACGGCCTAAGACACTGCCCATGCAGCGCGGATGATCAACTCACGGCTAAGATGTTCGCCTCCAAACTGGGCCGCAGGATCGTATTTCGCATGGATGGCGCGACACATCAGTCGCGCGAGGACCCACGCGAAACTAATGTGTCGCGCCATGATTCCATGCGAATACGATCCTAGGGTCCAGTTTGGAGGCGAATATCTCAATTGTAAGTTCATCTTTTGAGCTGCCGCTTAGGCAGTGTATTAGTTAAGGCTCTAAAATTACTTTCTCATCAGAACACCGTATGTCCAGATTTGCCTGGACGCTGCCTATGAGTTATGCTATGCCTATCCAAAGCATAGGATTTCCAGGCTGTCAGCAATCCTGACTCCACCCAATCTCGGCTTCGGACCAAGTACCTTCTCCCAATACTTTTCATGGCGACCAGTGGCTGCATTGAACACAAACCCAGTGGGTCCCGAAACCTTATTACGGCCACAGTTCTTATTTTCTTCTAAGAAATTCCTAGCCGAGTTGCCCACTGTCTCTCCTCCTCCCCCCCCCCCCTCCAAACAGAGTGCCCATACTTTTCTTTCAGCACATATTCTATGCGAACCCAGACCAAGGGCCCACTGTTCTTTTTTCTTTCAAGTATTTCTTTGCCATTTGCTCATACATCCTCCCCCGCCCTCTTTGCACTTCGAAGCACTCACCCAGTGTGTCCACGCTTTTCTCCCTCATTTTCTCCCTCATAATTTTCATGTCAATCCAGACCAAGGACTTCCTAAACACCCACAGTCTCCACTAAATCGTTTTCCTTTTTTATGAGTTTCTTTAAAAGTTGCCCACCATTTCGCAGGTAAATTTTAGCCAGAGTGTTCGAAGCTTCCTGCTCCTTCGAATATTAGGTTGGCACATAAAGTTCTGCAAACTTCGTCCATAACTTCGTTCTTTCTGAGCTAGGCGCATTCAAATCTCAGCACTAAGACTCGAAAGCGAGGTAGAGGAACGAATACCTCAATTAGGCACCGCCTCCTGCGGACTATGGGTAGAGGACTATATGTCGACGAAAAAGCGCGGTCCCCACGGTCATTTCAAATACGCACCCTTGTATATGCCCGGACATGGGTTCCTTCAGGAAATCCGCGCGGGACTCTTCCACATTTGGCGACGTATAGCCCTCCACCCGCGGACTATTGGTCCTTTCGTCTCAGCGTTGTACATCGGGTTAGGACAGCAGCCCGCGGAGGCGGTGCCCTGATTGAAGCACTCGTTTCTCTACCCTCGGAAGTGAGTTAAAAATAAAACTCTGACTTCTCATGACACAATGGAAAAATCTATGAATGATTCTGAAAGCCGTCAAAGAGGATTTGCGGTTTTCTAGCACGAAGACGTACAGAAGACGAATTGACTAAATTCAGCCGGAACTGTGGGCAAAATGTTCGGCGATATTCCGCTATCCGGGCCCCAAAATTTTTTTTGTCATGGATTTTGCTCAAACTTGGTCTAGTGGGGTTATCTGACATGCTGATCACGAATATCACATTTTCTCCGCAGGAAAACGCCTCCCTGTGGGGTTACGGTAGGTATACAGTAGGGGATCAAAATCGTAGATTTAGCTGAAACTTGGCCCGGGGGGGGGGGGTTAATCGGCCCGCTAACGCCGAATATCACATTGATTTTGTACCGTAGCGTCATTTTCTCGGGTTACGGTGGGTATACGGTAAGGGGTCAAAATCTCAAAATCAGCTATAACTTCGCACAGAGGGGTTATCTGACATGCTGATCACGAATGTCACACTTTCTCCGCACGAAAACGCCTCCCTGCATGGTTACGGTAGGTTTACGGTAGGGATCAAAACCACAAATTGGCAAATGTATCTTTCCCCTATGCTTTGCTTAGGCAAAAGCCGCAGCAGGGTGTGTAGCGCGCGGCGGTGGTCGTGTGTGCAAAGCTTCACGATCGTCGGAATCATCGTGCACCCGTTTCAGGCAGAACTATGCTTTACACCCGTTCGTGTAGCTACCGTAACCCGAGAAAATGAGGCTATGGTTCAAAACCAATGTGATATTTGGCATCAGCGGGCCGACTAACCCCTCTAGGCGAAGTTTCGGGCAAGTCCGTAATTTTGACCCTCCACCGTAGTCCTACCGTAACTCTACCGGATGGCGCTGTGACACATAAACATCATATTCGTGTTCGGCATGCCAAATAACTCCTCTAGACTAAGTTTCGGGCAAATCCGTGATTTTGACCCCCTACCGTATACCTACCGTAAGCCCACGGGGAGGCGTTTTCCTGCGGGGAAAATGTGATATTCGTGATCAGCATGTCATATAACCCCCCTGGGCTGAGTTTCAGCCAAATCTGTGATTTAGACCCACCACCGTATACCCACCGTAACCCTGCATGGAGGCGTTTTCCTGCGGAGAAAAGGTGATATTCGTGATCAGCATGTCAGATAACCCCCTTGGGCCAAGTTTGAGCGAAATCCGTGACAAAAAAATTTTGGGGCCCGGATAGCGGAATAGCGCCAAATGTTCTTTAAGTTTGGCTACTGAGCTCAGCAAAATTGAAGTTGAAGACAAATCGAAATCTGGCGATCCTGCGAACTCAAAGGAGTGGAGTGCGTCAAAGCTGCCTCGGAAATCCATCAAAGCCAAAGAGTCGAAACTTGGAAATTTTGAGAACTTTGCAAAAATGGGGTACTTTGGCATGCTGAACACGAAAATTTTTTGGTATTATGATGAGTATCATGTGAGCAAATGCAGTATCTGCCAAATTCCAATATCTCATTTGAGAGTTACGGTAAGATAGCTACAGTAAGAGTTACGATAATTTATGTTCTGAAGGTTAAAAAATAGCCCATTGATTTTTCTTAACTCGTTTTTTCGTAACAGAATAAGCCTACCACGCAAAATAAATGTCTGTGATCAGGATGTCGTCCGCGCTGCGCATGGAGAGCAACGCTGTTGCGTACATTGAACCCAGTTGACGACTGGAAGAAGCGCAGAGAAAACAGGCGGAGAGAGTGCATGAGGAAAGAGGAGTCACGCGCAATACAAACCTTGCGCACTCTTCGCGCCCTGCGCGGACGGCTTACACGGCCAAGCAGAGGTGCGATAGGGGGAGCCAAGTCTCCCCCTACCTTCACTTTTGAGCTGGTACGGGGTGACCACCTTCACTTTTGGAATAAAAAATTTTTCGCTGGACGACAAAGAAGGAAAATAAGCAAAACAAACGCAAAAAAGATTATTGAAAGTATATATATATGTATATATGTATACGGCGGCATATATATTTAAAATAAAGGTTTTTAGTAAATGGTGTATTTGGAAGTAAAGCTTAGCAAAACTGTACGGATTTTATTAAGCAAATTATGTTATAATGTATAGCGAAGGAAGTAGGTCGATCCAGGCAGTAACGGCGGAGAACCAGAATTCTGAATATTTAAATAGTGAAAAATCATGCGAAATTTCCACTGTTATAAATCTGTTGTTTGAAGATGTCAGCAGTTGCGACTTCATAGGTTTTGAAGAGTAGATGTTGCTCTATCAGCTAGTGAAGGAATCGGGTCGATTTAAGAGATAGTCGTTAAAAACCAGAGTTCTAAAACTTTACGCCATTTTTGCGTGTTTTTTGACTGTTGAGAGTTAAACTCTTATAAATCTTGAATGTGGAAGTGTATGATGTTGCGACTTCATAGGTTTTATAGAGTAAGGTTTGCCTTATCAGAATATGTCTTGTCCGTTCCGATCCATTGAAACACCTCCGAGATCCAGAGTCATGAAAAAGCAGGTAAAAAAGAGCTTTTTGAACTTCAACAGCTCATAACTTCTTCAGGATTGCATGAATCATGTTGAGACTTCATAGGTTAGATTCTTCTCGTCAAGAGCTTTCAGATGATATATAATATGTGGGGGTTTCGCGCCTCTTACGGCATATGCCCGGGGGGGGGGGAGACTTTTTAGGCCAAAGTCTCCCCCTCGCCCATTTTAATGTATTGGCTGGAGGCTGCCGGGGGAGACTTTGGCCTAAAAAGTCTCCCCCCCCCGGGCATATGCCGTAAGAGGCGCGAAACCCCCACATATTATATATCATCTGAAAGCTCTTGACGAGAAGAATCTAACCTATGAAGTCGCAACATGATTCGTGCAATCCTGAAGAAGTTATGAGCTGTTGAATTTCAAAAAGCTCTTTTTTACCTGCTTTTTCATGACTCTGGATCTCGGAGGTGTTTCAATGGATCGGAACGGACAAGACATATTCTGATAAGGCAAACCTTACTCTATAAAACCTATGAAGTCGCAACATCATACACTTCCACATTCAAGATTTATAAGAGTTTAACTCACAACAGTCAAAAAACACGCAAAAATGGCGTCGAGTTTTAGAACTCTGGTTTTCAACGACTATCTCTTAAATCGACCAGATTCCTTCACTAGCTGATAGAGCAACATTTACTCTTTAAAACCTATGAAGTCGCAACTGCTGACATCTTCAAACAACAGATTTATAACAATGGAAATTTTGCATGATTTTTCACTATTTATTTATTCGAAATTCTGATTCTCGGCCGTTACTGCCTGGATCGATCTACTTCCTTCGCTGTACGTTATAACAAAATTTGCTTAATAAAATCCGTACAGTCCAACAAACTTCTACTTCCAAATACACCATTTACTAAACACGTCTATTTTAAATTTTTATAAATAAAATTTATAGATATTTTTAATATTCATCGTATCTGTGGCCCTAAAGAGGGCCGTTGGGTCGACGTTAGACCTAGAAAGATAGCTCCGTTCGTCCGTTCTATCCTCCCCCCGCACCTCCCCCCCCCCCCCCGTCGACGTTTTTGGGAGGTGAGTGTCCGACACTACCACCTTCACTTTTGGCCGGCCAGTGGTAGCTGAAACCACCTTCACTTTTGGGGGACCCGGCTCCCCCTATCGCACCTCTGCCCACAAGTCCACACGCGTTCTCGATAAACGTTGTTGTGCGCCCGTTGCCTCATCCTTGCGCATGAAATCCTTACGACTGTGAACACAGATACCAACAAGAACCAAAAGCTGCATGTGGCTAGCCATAGTAGCTGTAAGTAAATGTGGACCCGACAAAACAAGATCCGGTTGTTGAAAGCAATAGCGTAGAATGACATAAACTCGCCTTTTTGCTAAGCGATCCATCAATCCTACGCGGAATCTAACATCTGGAAGTGCCATAAGTGGCGCTGACCCTGCCATGGCGTCATATCGGCTGGTATCTCCCACGGAAGTGCCACATTTGAAGCTATAGTAGCAACTTTCTCTTAGTCTTTGGGAATGGAAAGCGATGGGTGGTGACCTAAACAATAGGCAAACATGGCTGTTAAAAACTGGGAATACACAATGAGAGAGCAACGGATAATGTCAACGTCGTCAAACTGCTTGGAGTAAACATTCTTTGGCGAGCTGAGCAGTCTCCGAAAATTTGATGGCGTGGGAATAAATAGGTGTCTGCCTGAAGAAAGAGTAAGAAACACTTTTATATCTGCCAATATCAATCATCGTGCACCTTGTTTATCTAGTTTCCACCACCCTGAGGGTCATGAAGAAAAGCTGTCTTAACAGGGGTGCCATAGTACTCTGTGCACTGGGTAGTATAAATTACCAGTTACTGCAGAAATCAAAACTCACCCTCCATCGATTTTAAACAGCACATCAGATTCAGCAGGCATGAAGGAATGCGGAGGAACTCATAGAGCGATACTGAATCTTCCCGCTGTTAAAGTCAGCAGATTATCTGGCATTGCAGATGGATATCCAAAACGAATAGCCCCCAATAATCGATCTCTCGAATATCGTAATGTGAGGAGTATTTCTTGCTCATAATCAGCCAAAAGAACTTCTCCACCAATCCATCTGGTACTAACCATGGCACACAAAGAACAGCTTACTGAAACAATTCGTCTTGACGTATTGAGAAGAAAAATACGCTGCGAGAAAGACAAAAAATGATACGAAAATGGGCGAAAGATACAGAAACAACTCAAAAAATGTTATTTCCCGGCCCATTGCTAGATGTTTCCGCGCCGGGACCGCCGCGCGGTTTCCCACTTTTCATTTATTTTTGAAATAGGCGTTTCGATTTTATATTATAAGATATATTTATTATCTACATATATTACAAGAAAGGGGAAGGGGGAAGACTGACAAGGCAGCCTTACGGTGCGCGGTCGTAGGGGGTCACTGGCTCCTATCTGACCTTCTCGGCCAGCTCGCGGGAGAGCAGCAGGCGGAGCTTAGCTGCGTCCCGACATTTAGCTTTATGAAAAAAATTTTTTCGGGGATGTGGCTGACGCCACGCCCCCTTTTTCTAAAATTTTGGGCTTACGGGCCCGCGAAAATTTTGAGAAGCATATCAAAAAATTTTTCTGGGTGATCAGAAAAAATTTTTTGAAAGATCAGAAGAGCAGAAAAAAATTTTTGTCGCCCCCCCCCCCCCCAAGCCGAAATCTTGGTACGCCACTGGTATTCCGGACTTTTTACCACTTCCTCCATAATCTCCATAGTTGTCCACTCGAGCATCCCTCCACAACTGACATCTCTTGGCGCCGCTACTTAAGCCTGGGAAAACCATCGCTCGTAACTTTTCCCAGAAATTCACTGAGCAGCTAAGAAACACGGATTTGACTTGAGTGCCCCAAGACCAGCCACAATGATATGCATCACGTATGGGAGCCCCACTTCGAACGAGGGTCCTTCCCTTGTTGGAAAGCTTTTTTCCTCTTGTTTCGTAAAGGCTTCGAGAATCTTAGGCTCTACCCTGAAAATTCAAAACTTGATTTTTCGAAACCGTTACCGACATTTGTCTTGTAGAATTAGTGTACAATATGGCCGATTTCTGGAAGTTTCAAATAGTGAAGATTTGTTGGTGGAAGCTTTGTGTATTTTATGAGTTCGCAAAAGTGAAGACTTTCAGAAGAATCATTTTAACAAATACGAAAACCCAGTTAAAGTCATCCAAACAATCTTATATATAAAGCTGAATGTCTGTTTGTATGTCTGTATGTCTGTCTGTACGTATGTTCCGAATAGAAAATTCCATTTCTCAACCGATCCGGACCAAACTTGGCACACATACACTTCGGGCCCCGGCGGGTGTCACAGTCCACTTTTCGTTATCGATCGATGTCGATTTTATCGATTTTTTGCAAAATTTGAGCTAGGGGGCTGGAATTTGGCAGAGGGGTGTAATCGAGCATGCTGATCACCCCCACGGGGGTGATCAGCATGCTCGATTACCCCCCTGTGCCAACTCCCAGCCCCGTAGCTCAAACTTTGTAAAAAATCGATAAAATCGATATCGATCGATGACGAAAAGTGGACTGTGACACCCGCCGGGGCCCGAAGTGTATGTGTGCCAAGTTTGGTCCGGATCGGTTGAGAAATGGAATTTTCTATTCGGAACATACGTACAGACAGACATACATACATACATACATACATACATATTTATATATAAGGTTTTGACGAGCTAAGGGAATGTAGATATAACCGCTCTTAGGCAATAGCATCGGACGGGCGGCTTCAAGTACCAAACTCAAGCGCTTTATTTTTTTTGACAAAAGTCTGACGTGAAAGCTCAATTAGCGATTGGATGATGAGACGCGCTTTTGCAGTCATTTGTAATGTAGATCCGAGTAGATAAGCAGCGATCAAGAGCTAAAAAGTGCTCATTTTTGTATCAGCGACATTGTCAGCTGATTCTCCTGGCGCCTACCAAGTGCTGCACTTCATCTACTCCGAACTAAAAAATGAATAAGGGTAATAAAAAATAGGAATGATTGTAAGCGTGAGTTTGTGAAGCAGGCGTATGAGCAGAATGAGGAACCGTAAACGAATGAAGTAGTCTGGCGTTGGCAAGTGACGTTAAAGGCAGCGTCCACCCAGAATTTGGCCCCCCATGTTTTCGTCATTCTGGGGCCTTTCCGTGACCCTGATTACAGTTCCGAACTTCAAACTCTCTAAAATTTACAAAAAACCCGATTCTTGGGGACCCAGTCTTGAGGGCGCGGACGAGTCTCGAATTGCTCGTCCCCGTCGGCAGGCCAACGGAAAGGAGCTGCAACTGCATGGGTGCAGTTGCATTGCAGTGTGCAGTGTGCAGCTTCTGCTCACTACCTTGTCAATACGTGTCGGGAGGCACGTATTGACAAGGTAGTGAGCAGTCCCTGGTGGGCGGAGTCTGATATCAGACTCCGCCCAGCCAGGGATTTTCAGGCCCCTTATCTCCATTCAGAGACAACGTTAGAAGACCGGACCAACGCAGATGCCCCTTTTCTGGGGCCTACATTCAGGACCGACACTAATCGGAGGGGGTTAGGTTTAGCCTGGACACTGCCTTTAACAAATCTTGTCGTGTGGAGTTTTTGATTCCCAGCAAATTTGGACACCATAATCCCCGCCCTTCGATTGCAGGCTTGTCGGTCGATCAGCGATGCCGCTGGTCGGTGCTTGCACGAGCTCACCCGGTACAATTTCACCGCTAGGCGCCGGATTGGCTGATGGCCGCTCAGCCGGTGAATGTAACCGCCGCCTGGTACTCTCTGATTGCGGGACGCGTCTAAGCTCGTATCCTGTAGGGTCTGTTCTCTCCATCCATTACTTGAGCTTCCTCGAGATTTAGTATGAAGATATTAAATTAGACTTGACAATAACAAAAATATCTGTTTTGGTGATTTCTATAGGAGCTCGTACATTGCACTGCAATGGATGGATAACCGTTTGAAATAAGAAAAGACACATTGAATGCTACCTAGATCCTATAGATCTTTGTTTCGCGCATTGCGGTGCCCAATCCAAAAAAGTAAAAGTATTTTTTGGGACGAGCTAATATATATGTGTTCCAGAAATGTGCCTACTGTTTGACTGTTAATAACTCTTTTGTCATGAAGCTTTTTGAAAGCTTTAGCATTTCGTGGATCTGGCTTCAACTTAGATTCGCAGTATGGAAATCACCGATCGCTATTCATTGTTGTAGAGTTAAGGTAGAAACTTCGAAGAGGGTTTGAGCCAAGGGCCGTATTATTTTTTTATTGGTTTTAAAGAAGGAACAAAGCTATAAGTCGCTGATCTGAATATAAACTATGCATCTCATCGTAATGCTTCGTACAAGACTCATGCCAGATACGGTGGCGGCCGTCATTTCGTTGTTTTGAAAAAAATATGTTCACATCCCTTTAAAAAACTTCAAAACCTTGTACAAAGGTCACTATCAAACTTAGCGTCCGCGAAAACCGTATCCAAGTTTTTGCATTTTTTTGAAAATGTTCGAAACAGCTGCATTTTCACAGCAACGCAGTATGCAATAGGTTTCTACCGTAATTTTAGAGTAATGAGAAACGATCTGTGGTTCTTTCGATACTGTAAATCTAAGCTGAAGCCTGGCCTACAAAATGATACCTATCTTTTCGAAAGACTCCATCACAAGAGAGTTATTGACAATCAAATAGTAGGTACATTCTTTGGAACGGCCTGAATATTAGGTTTGGTGCAAAAGTGTCGCACACTTTCAAAAAGTCATAACTTCTTGTTCGCTTGACGGATTTGCACTATTTTATTCTTATTTTTGCTAAGGGAATCGTCTTATTTGTGATAGTATCTTTGTTGCTTTCCAAAAAGAGTAGCTTTTGAGATCGAAGTATGAGAATGAAATCATTTTCACGTTGTTCACTATGAGTCAGGCTGTTAGTTTGAAGACTCAGATAAAATTCAGGGCAAACTGCATGATATAAGTGATTGCACTTTTCAACAGTGCAAAGTTTGCTTGTTGCATATCAAATTAGCATTTCTCTGAATAATCATGACTTTCGAAAATGCCAGAAAATTTGTTGTTTACTCTCTTCCCTTAGTAAAAATCATAACTTTTGATAGAGATGCTCGTTTGACGCTAGCATTGCACAATGAAAAGCGTGGATGAAAAGAAACAAAGAACCATGTCGCAACTGGCAATGGATTTTATAGCAGGTTTTGGAATTTTTAGCTGCCTAACTTGACTGAACTAATTCATGTCTTCGAACGCGGCCTAAGCTGCATTTAAGAAAGAGATATGTTATTTCTCTTTGAACGCTCACTTGCTTTGAAATTAGTGTGGTATTCAATTTTGAAAGTTTCAATTTCCAAATATTTGTTAGTCGTTCAAGTTATTGTCATATTTTTGAAATGACCCGCAAATCCCGTACAGTGATAATGAGCATACGTTTCAAGCGGCATCCGATGCAAAATTCCTTCCTCTTTGTAGCTGCCATAACCACAGTGTAATTAAGAGCGTGCTGAATTGCAAGACATCACAAAAAAGTATGTACACAGTTTTCAATCGGTAATGACTCTCTTCCCACAAAGTCTTTTGCTTAACTTGAAGTACCACACGGTAGAACAGGCTCTATCTTAGATTTACAGTATGGAGCGAATCATCCATCACTCCTAACTACTATAGGATACGGTAGGAATCTTGAAGAGAGTTTCGAGCTATCAGTGGTTACACTTCACAAGGAATGAAAATCCAACAAGCTGCAAACTTCAAAAACTTTATCACTGGGGTAAAATGAGTCGCTGATTATGAATACGAAGCGTGCACTCTATTGTGGGACTTTTCTCTATAAATTATGCTAGAAAAACCGCAACAACCTTTTATCAGTATCCTTCAAAATGTAATTAAATATTTGAAACGCTTCCGAAACTCGTAAAATGTCCAGTGAAGTACGCATGTCTAAAAGCACTGTTACACAACTTTCCAGATTTTTTGATTTTTTCTGGATTTTTTCAATGGCGCTCTATGCTGGAAGCTCCTACCGTAGTCCAGTAATGAGGAGCGATAAGTGATTCGCTCCATACAGTAAATCTAAGTTGAAGCCTGCTCTATTTGATGGTACTTGGAGCCAACCGAAAAACCTTGTGGACGGATTTATTGCGATTGAAAAATGTGTACTTACTTTGAGAAACTTTGTATTTTTGCAGCTATCACATTTGTTTCAACGCTCTATAATTTACAGTGATGCAAAATTATAATAGATCAAAACTTACCAACTACAGCATAAAGCCCAGGATAGATTGGTGGGCCAGTGTTTCCTCTCATGCCCCTCAGGAAAAACGAA
Source organism: Cylicocyclus nassatus (assembly GCA_958299035.1). Classification (NCBI taxonomy): domain Eukaryota; kingdom Metazoa; phylum Nematoda; class Chromadorea; order Rhabditida; family Strongylidae; genus Cylicocyclus; species Cylicocyclus nassatus. The sequence goes on from CATQJL010000316.1 coordinate 33,996,640, forward strand.
TCCATAATTTCGCCCACTAAACGAATTCGTAGGATCTCATGCTCTATCAGTGGCAACAGCCATGATCCTAGATTTACTTACCTAGTCTTCCTCCTGCAGCTCCTATAACAAAAGATGGCACAAAAACACCGGCAGGAATGTTGATAGAGATGCAAATAGCAACCAATAAGAGCTGAAATCAATTTTAACATTTTACGTCCATCATTATTTTTAACTTACGTAAATAATATAATAAGTAGCGAGTGATGTAAAGATAGTTACAGCTCCATCGCGGTCCAGTGCTGAATGAGGTGTTCGGGGCATCTGAAGAGGATTTTGGCCTAGTATTTTGTGATGCTAGCTGACAACCCTTTGCGAAAAGCAGCGCTGAGGTCAATTTTTGAGTCAGCAGAACTCACCGCCTCGAAGTTTCATTTGTATACCAAGTGCAATTGTTGAAAAAATCTCCCATCGTTTCTCGGAATGTGAGCTGAACAAGTAGACTCATTCTGATAATTACACATCAACAGTGAAGTAACATCAACACTAAGAAAAAGAGATGCTCTATCAATCCTTACAGCAAACGGTTACTATTCGTTGGGTGCAAAAAGAATGTCCGTTTCTAGGCTTAGTACGACTTTTTCCCATCAAACGTTCTTTTTTTATATAGATTTGCATATCGTTGAAAAGCTTCTTCAAGTACTTTCCAAGAATCGTACTACGCTTTTTCTTCTGTGAGAATTTCATCGGCATTTTGCACATCCGCACTCAAAATTAAAATTCCATTGCTTCCACTTTCTTGGCCACAATTCAGGCGCAGATGGACGTGGACTGAGAAATCGACGCCTCAAGACAGATACTGGCATTCTATGGGTCAAAAATTTCCCACGATTAAGGCAATTGTTTTTGTAACTCAAGATCAAGCATCTTACAAGGGAAGGATACTGATTCAGATTCGCCTTTCGAGATGGCACACATATATTTGGAATCAGCTTTGAACGCTAATTCCAAATATGCTGTTCCTAGCTGCTTAGCATTATTCCAAAGCGAGTTATGGGCTTGTTGTTGTGAGAGACTAACAAACTTCTGAACGTCGTAAGACGACGTATAGAGAGAATGTGCTCGAAAAAAGTGCTAGGATATTGGACTAGCATCAAACTAATTCTTTCAATCTTGAAAGGAAGCATTACACAATGACAAAACCACCTAAACGTCGACACCGTAGCATCAGTAGGTCGAGGAGCACGCAAACTCTGCGTAGAAATGAGACCATAACTCGCTTCAGAATAACGCTGAGCAGCTAGAAACAGCAAATTTGGAATCAGCGTTCCAAGCTGATTCGAAAAATATGTGTCACATCTCAAAAGGCGAATCTAAGTTAGTATCCTTCCCTTGTTAGCTACAATTCTTTGCAAGAAAACGTAGCTATTCAGAACCCTGAGCGTATTTGACGAAAATGAAAAGGAATATCCAGTGCATAAAGAACTCTAAATCGTAAGTTGGGACTTTCAGGCCTACCACCATTAGACTCAAAAAAGTAAACGATTTTGGATTCCTATCTTCTCTTTTCGCACAACCTTCGTTGAAGTCTGTTCTATACACGCATACACTACAGGATTGCGTCTACAAAATAAGCCGATTATCGGCCATAGGAACAGAACTCAAAGGGAGTTGTAATTTTTCGAAAAGGAGGTTTTCAAAAGAAAATTTTGAGTTTCTTGACGCATGGCTTTGTTCTTGATTACGAGATTAGAATGAGCAGGTGCGTGTATTGTTGTTGGAGATTTTACTGCTCGTGATAGTTCTAACTTATATCCAAAAACACGAATTGGACAAAGTTATAGCTTTTCTAAATGGAACTTTGCAAAACGGACATTATTTTTGCACTAATCTAATACCTTCTTTTCGTCTTCAAATATAATAACCATGATTAGCGCAGTAAAAGATTATTACTGCTGACGTTGATGAGAATCTCCAAGACTTCAGTCGCAGACGCCAACAGTGAGTTCGTTTCCCCTCTCTGACGCTTATTTTTACTACCACGAAAGGAACTCATCAGCAACGCGCGTCAACGAACGTTCACGCAATACAAAGCTCTTTCCTCTCTCCCCCTCCCTTTCCGTGAAAATGGAAGGGAGTTATTTAAATGTCTAATTGACTGGTAAAATGCGGGCAGCTTTTCACTATCTGTAGATGGCCAAGATAATTTTAAAACTATATTGTCTAAGAAATCTCAGCAAACTTCGCAAGGCACTGCTGACCTCTATATTTTTGGAGTGTCCACCTCTTCTATCTGAAAAATCTGAGAAAAGTTCAGGGAGTTTTTAAATTTATCTGATACTCAATAAATGTCAATAAAAGGAAGGCTAGTTCGGTGAGGAAATTCATCATTTCTGATCTTGAGAGTAAAACTTGAGGTTGGGTTGTTGCTACATATCTTATATCCAGGGTCAAGCGTGTGGTGTGGCATGCCACACCTGGGGGGTCGTATTGAGGAATCAGAGGGAGGGGAGTCGTTATCAAGGCGTCCGCTGTTCGCATAACATGAAATTCGTTAACATGTCAAATAGGCTCGTCATGCAAAATACTAGCACATTCATGTTTGACCCATTATCGTATACGTACAGTAAGCATGATTAAAGATCTATAAAGCATAAGGGCATCGTTTTATAATCAGCAAGTAAAATAACCCCTGTGGTCCAAGTTTCAGCGAATTTTGAGGTTTCCAAATGCAGGACCACCTAATTGAGATGGTCGTTTTCAAACATGTTACTTTGTTCCATAGGTGAGTTAACTACTTCTTTTTGCGCTTATTACAAAGAACTACTAATTTTTTGCTCACATTAGGAATCCTACTTCAAATGACCTCCAAATTATGGAATTGTGGGCAAGCCAAAATCTCGTTTGTTCCATTTTTCGTTTTCAATATCTCAAGCTAAAGAAGATCAATCAGGCTCAAATCACTTTAATGTAGATTTCGAGGCTTAGGCTATCCAATATATGCATTTTTGTCCCTTTTCCTTGCTAGTCACGTAGTAGCGCGGACTTAACATGTTACCGTGTCCCAATATTTTTGCAGGTTTTTGCCAATATTTTACAATTGTAGGTAAGGAAAAACGATTATGTCTTGCTCTTGAAGAAACGTTTTCATAAGAAATTTCTGCTATGTAAAGAAAAAGGTTAAGCAGTAACAATGATGCAAAAAACGCAGCTATTTGATCTGTTTGAAGGTAAGTTAATAGTGTGTGGCACCAACCACCCCTTAGTAGCTGTGGCAGCCACAGCTTTTTAGGGGTGGTTCCACACCCATTAGCTATATAAAAAACCTTTTTAGCGAACGCTGTTTATGTGAATCCATAGCCTAGATCTCGTAAATTTCATAGAAGGGATTTGAGCCCGATTCGTCTTATTAGCTCTGAATAATATATGGTGAAAGCACAGCCATTAAAAGCGAAAAATAAGAAAAACAAGATTTTGTTTAGCTTCTAATTCCAAAGTCAGGAGGTATTTTCAAGCGAGATTTCTAAAATGAACAAAGAAGGAATAGTGCTTTGTCTTGAGTGCAAAAACAGCTAGCTACTTCACCTTGAAACAAAGTTAATCATGATGGAAAATGGCGATTTCACTAGGTGACCCAGTATCTTGAAACTTCGGAATTCGCTCAAAGGTTAATTGACATGCTAATTATGGATATTTATGATATGATATGTTGCCCGTTGTGTTTGACAGGGCCTTCAAGTAATGCTATCTTAGGTATATAGTTCACGGTCGGGGGGATTACTACCGGCCCTGAACTATATACCTAAGCTAGCATTACTTGAAGGCCCTGTTTGACAGGGCCTTCAAGTAATGCTATCTTAGGTATATAGTTCAGGGCCGGTAGTAATCCCCCCGACCGGGCGGCAGGTCTCGTCGGCAGGTCGCTGACACCTTTTCCGTGAGGTGGCCATAAAGTGAGACCCCAAATTTAGGCCGTCCCAATCCTTATTCCAAAGAGTTTTCTCGATAAAGATGCCGCCTCGGCTCTGTAGAAAACTCCATAAAAGTCTGCGGTTCCAGAACTCCTCCTTCAGTAAAATATCTGGAAGCGCAGGAGGAGCTGCCGGCAACTTCGCGATGTCAGTTGCCGGCAACCTGCCGGCAGCTCGTCGAAATCCGCGAGATGGCAGCTGCCGGCAGGTCAGAGAGCACGGGAAATAGCATGCTCTTTTGAGAGAGAGAGAGAGAGCTGCGGCATCTCGACGTGCCCCTACCACGTCGAGGTGGTGGCGCCTTTGCCGACGGCGTCTGTGAAAGTGCGTTATGGACAGTTGCGGGCGACGCCGCTAGAATGGCGCCTTCAATCACTTCGCGGAATATTGGAATTTTTATAAAAAAGCTCTCGTTTCCTCTTCATTTCTGCTGCTCACTTCGTCTTTGATGCTTGCAGTTCGTTTCAAATGGCTGATTTCAGGAGGCCTGAGAGGCTTGGGCCTCGCAGGGCCAGCCCCCCCCCCCCACCTCCGTTGAGGATCGCGATAGAGACGTGATCCGCTCACCAGTTGCAACATCACAAAAGAAGCGTTGTCAAAGGTAATTTGACGTTTTTTCTTTGATTCTGCTACTAGATGACTGATTTACAGCTGAAGCTGTGCATTCATTGTGCCCATACACATTTGACATTAGGTTTAATCTCGATTGTTTCTCTAATACTGTGAAACATGCTTCTGTAGAGGATCTGGAAAAGCAGAAAAGGCTTGTCATGGAGGATTGAATTTTTTTCTAGAATATTTTCATAGTTTCTTTTACAGGCATATCCATTCATTATCAAGAAACGTAATGAGCGTCATATGCTCGTTAAACTTCGTACACCATATCTAGTATATTCTCGGTTATCACCTGCACAGGAAGTTGTGGAAGATTCTATACGCGCTGATGACGATTTTCGAACAGTGAAGAGCGTGATCCTCTTACCACTTGCAACACCACAAAGGAAGCACTGTCTAAGGTGATTTCAGGATTTCTTTTCGTAAGGTTGCGACTAAGAGATTATTTCTACATTTTTTCGTTTAAGTTTCTCTGCTTGATTTGGGAATTTCTTCTGAAGATGTTTTTGATGGCGTTTTTGCATATTTAGGTTAATTTAATGACTTCCGTCTATGGAGCCATGCCAGTGAGCTCGCTCAAGCTCTTCGACTCCTTGCTCCCCTTTCCTATATATTTGGCGATTCAGCTGGCCGTCCCTCAGGAGCATCGTGCAGCGCTGACTCATAAGCGCTGCACGGGATTGATCATATGCATATACTACCATTGAATTGTGGGTATTATAATTATCCCATTGGTGCAAGCTTCAGGAGCAGCAGTGCTTGTTCAGAGTAACCTTGCCCACTTTGCTTTCTCAAACCTCTATATTTCTGCCGCAATTAGACTTTTGTATCGTGCGCGATATTTGTTGCTAATTGCACATGGAGAAAATCATCCGTTGATGGCTCAAAGTGATGTAAGTCTGCTTTTTTTCATTACGACTTATGTTTGCAACATTTCTTCAATTTAAAAGAACATTGGAGTCATTTTCTTTGCCGTTTATGAATTTGATGCTGCATTACGTTTCTTGCAATCGAATGCAAATCGTTTCTTGGAAAGTAGTCGCAATGAAGAGGTGATAATTGGTGCAAAATCTCTTCTTGCGTGTTTTTTTCTGTGAATTCCGTCACTTTCTTTTGATTTTAGAGATTGAAAATCTTGCATAATGTTACTCTTGAGGTATGTACGAAATTTGGAGCAAAACTACACTCATTTCGATCCATTGTTTCATTCCTTGCAAAATTGCTATAATTCATCAGAGGTTTTTCGAATCATTCCTCCTTAAGGGTTGCTGTGTTGGTATATGTTTTTTGCCCCGGCCAGACTCCGCTCGCTTTTGAACTTTTTGGAGCGCTTCTGAGCGCTTTTGAGCACCTTTGGGAGCTTTTGAGCTCCTTTAAAGGCAGTGTCTCACCAAAGTTGAGGTCGCGCGGATCTTTACATATTCTATTATAGGGACCTCTAAATAGGTCATTGCAACAAGTTCCACTCAATTTGACCCCCTCCACGCTGAGAAAAATTCGCTCAAATTGTAAGCGGAGAGCGAGTTGGTACGCGCGGACGACTCCTTCGGTCTCCCCCCTTACGCGTTTGAACATGTCCCTCCACTTGGCATCCACCTCCCCTCTGTTGCTGCCACTGTGGCTGAGGCTGAAGTTTGAAGGTACAACTCGTCCACGTTGCTTCCTGGGGGCCTCCAGAAAACGGGGTTTTTGGAAACTTCGTGCGATTTTAAGCCCATACAGTGCTAGACAGGGTCCGACAGGCTTGCAAAATGCAAAAATCTCGGCAACTAAATTTTGGTGAGACACTGCCTTTAAGCGCTTTTGAGCGCTTCTGAGCGCTTTAGAGCGAATTTATACCGATAATTTACAGCCCCAGAAAGGGTTGGTTCCTCCCTAATATTCGCCACCCCATTTCTGGGATGCGATATGTGCGCAATCCTCCTACCAAGATGTCGCATGGGACGACATCTCATCGAGAGCATAATGTTGTGAAGGACAGCACAAGCCATTATGATTTTTGCCGCCTTTTCTGGATGCAATCGCATTTTTGTTTGCAAGATCCTGAAGCAGCCCTTCCACTTCCCGAACACACACTCGACAACAACCCTCATCTTTTTGTGGGTCCTGTTGAATAGACGTTGTGCCCGGTCTTGAAAATTCCTGTACGGGGTGAGGATCTCATTACTATTTGAGAAGCCTGAATCCTCGATCAGGCAATAACCCTCCGGAACAGCTCCTTCTGCGAATGCATCATGTAGGCGGCTATATCTGTACACGGTAGCATCATGAACGGAACCTGGATAGTTACTGTTTATGTAGATGAATCTACCGCGGGCGTCGACAACGGCTAGAACGTTGATGGCGCAGTACGCTTTACGACAATAGTATTCCCACCCTGAGTTGGCCGACCTCAGGATGGGTACAAGTGTGCCGTCGATAGCTCCCACGATGTTCGGCAGCCTTCCCAATCGTGCGAAGCCATCGGCCTTCCTCCGGCAATAGCGCTCGTCGTGGAGATGGCACGGAATGAACTTCTGCACTATTGCCGGGTTGTTCAGCGCCTTCACCAAGTCCTCCACGGCGTTCGACACCGTCTTTTGGCATACAACAATCGTGTCTCCCAAGACGGCTTGATGGGCATTCGTGGCGAAGTAGCGTAGGGCGATGATTACCTGCAAACAGTTGATCAGCTAGTTTTTTTTTGAAGAACGGTGTTAACTTTCCAACACCACTAATTCTTCTGAACCGCTTTGCACCCTCCCTATCATTGCTTTTATGATTTGGCCCTGCACCATGTTCTCTATATTGTGAACGCAAAATCATGACCCTAAACGGGATTCGAACCCTCGACGTCTGGCTTGAACTGCCAACTGCTTACCCACTAGGCCATTTCCGACTCTAAGAATGGATATGTGGAAAACGCAATCGAAAGATTGAAGTGCAACATGGACTGCGCGCATGCATTGCATATCTCTTTATGCTGCTTCAATAACAGTACTTATCGATGCGCAAACAACTAACCTTGTTCTCAACGTCCATGCTCCAATTGTCGATGCTCTCCTGGGCCATTAAAGGCTTGAGCAGGTTGCACAATCGTCGCAAATGAACTTCTGTCATCCGGAACTTCCTTAAAATCAGCCCTTGATTCGAGCTGAAGAGGCGAAGAGGATGGAGTCGTCCGTAGCGGATGTTTCGGTGCCTCCTGCTCGGTGCGGCATACATAAGAATAGGAAGCATGTCTGAATAATAAACTTGTTATTACTCTGAGGCCATGTTAATGCAGTTTGCGATAGTGAAGTTTTTTTAAGAGACGAATCTGAAGAAAAGAAGAATTTATATTAAAATCTAATGAAACAAGCAATACAAGAGAAAAATAGCGAGGCAGTCTTGGGCAGGATATCTCGAAGTCCAAAGAATACCACTAGTGGCATCGATCATGTTCAAGCACAGGTTTCGAAAATTCAAACATATCCCAGCAATGTTTTCTATGTGCAAAGCATGTGCGTGTAGTCGACCGGTTAGTGCGCCGGAGTTCCAAGTTGGTGCATACAAGTTCGAACGCGCGTGGTGCAGATGTTTTGCGCCGGGCCCGCAAATCCAGAAACACCTTTATAAAAGGTTTTGCCACCTGCGCAGCGTAGGTGTGGTTGATCGGTTAGTGCGCCGGCGTTCGAAGTCATTGCATGAAAGTTCGAGCACGCGCAGTGCGAATATTTTGCGGCGATCTGCCTGAAACCAGTCCGCGAGTTGCCGGCGGAGTTGGCATCTTTCCGCGATGTGTGCCAACTTGCCGGCATCTATGATGCCACCAGGTAGGGTAGATTACTATCCGCCCAGGGTTTTATTAAGGCAGCAATAAGAGGGGAGATCATAGCCAGCGATCGTGTGCCACACCTTTTGCTTGATCCTGAGTATGTCAGCAAGTTCTGAATATCGTTGCTCTAAGTTCGACTCCTAATGTTCGAGTATGATCGATATTCATTTATCCGATACTTTTCTCCAATTTTATTCGGGATTCATTCATTTGAAAACTTCAAATCTCGAAATATTCGGTATTCGTTTATTCTAAATTTTTAGTATTCGAAATAATAGCAGCCTATGAACACCTGCCCCGCCCCGAAGTGTATGCGTGCCAAGTTTGGTCCAGATTGGTTCAGAAATAAAACTCTTATTTGAAACATAAGGGCTGCTGCATGACGAGGGCTCAATAGCTTTGGGCGCGATCGCGGCTTCATTAGCCGCAGAGCGCATGACCCGCATGATATATAGCGGTGAGTATATGTGCGCGCCGCGTTCGCGCCCTCTTAACTAGTACTTCTTCTATGCCTTCGTCATGCAGCAGCCTTTACGTACAGACACACACAGAGATACAAACAGACATTCAGCTTTATGTACAGGTCGTCCCAAAAAATTCTGCCTACCGATTGTTAATAACTCTCTGTAATGGAGTCTTTCGAGAAGCTTTGGGTACCGTTTCGTAGAGCTGGCTTCAACTTAGATTTACAGAAAAAACGAATCATCCAACTCTCTTCATTACTGTAGGATGACGGTAGAAACTTCAAAGAGGGCTTTGAGCTTTGAAGTGCTTTATTTCAACTTTCAAAAAATTAAAAACAGCTTGAAAAAATTCATGCTGGGCTAATTAAAGTAGCTGATTCTAGATGTGAAGTTCGCAACGTAACATGGTGCTTCACTAGAAAGTTATACTAGGTAGCAGCCATTTTTTGATAATTCTAATGAAAAATGCGGTTGAACCGTTTAGACAGCTTTGCATCCTTGTACATAGTTGAGTATTGAACTCAGCGTCCACAGAAATCCCATTACACAAGTTTTCAACTTTTTTGAAATTTTTTGAAACTGCAGTTTTTTTTTCATTCTCGAGTAAATTCGATATTCATTCATTTGTTCAAAAAATTCAAATTTCTTCGAATAAAAAGTACATATTCACTTTTTCGTTTCACACCTTCTAATATAGAGTCGAATCGAGAGTTGCGATAAATCTTTTGAAGTGTTTCACTTTTTAATAACGCATGTAAGACTTTTTTTCCAGTTGAAGTCTTAAATTTAGATTACGATGGTTGATGAGGATGAAAGTTTCAATGTTACGATAGCCGAGGTCAATCATTAAAGGTTCATTCCTTCTGGCATCCTGCCGCTAAGTGTTGATAAGAAGCAAAATACTTGGAATCTGCAGTAGGATCATCACGGGCGCGAAAGTGGGTGAATCGTCAACACTTTTTGGTTATATGCTGAAGCCTACCGTTTTACAGAGAATGCGGGGCAAATGTTATTATATATGGAGTAAAAAAATAGAAAGCTACTTTTCCAGCTTATCTATAAGCTTCTCTCGCGTTGATATTCGCTCCAACTTCCTCTCATTATGTTAAATCAATTTTTAGGTGAAAGTTTTGCGCCACTCTTCCGTACAGTCAAAAGAACATACAGTTTTACATATATGCTTACATGGATCGTATTCATCCACGTTAGTTGTTAAGAAGCGTGCTGCTGCCTAGTGTTCGAATTTAGGTTGACGAGAGCTCTAACAAAGTTATCGGTTCCATGACCTGCTGTGATTCTGCGCCTAAGCCCCTCAGTGCTTGCTAATCCCATCCATTCGTTGCGTGACTAACAATGACTAACAATAAGAAACCCACAAGGAAAGCCTCTTTAGTCAAAAATGCCTTTCCAGACCTCCACTTTAGAAAGCAGGGTACGAGAGTATTAGAAAGAAGGTATTCACTGAATGAAGTGCTCCGTTAATTGACGCCTGACCATTTAAGCAATTCTGGACAATTTTGTTTCAATTGCGCGTCTAACTTTTTCCTAAGAAACGCTCATAAGTCGGTCTACAAAAGCGCTTAGCAGAAAGGGAAGACAGATTTGGATCCGCCGTTCGATGCTCTGCAAAGTGATATGAATGTCAACTGTTTTTAAATAATTCTCATGTATTAGCTTTCAAACTAACGCGCAAAACAGTACAATAAAGATAAGCAAACACTCTAAAAATTATTGCGCAGGATTTCTTTCTTTTTCAGCTTCTATGTTTTCACTGTAATTACTGAACGAGTGATTAATCGCTGGAGGTTACTATCTTTCGTTTTTACCATCTCTAAATTTCGCTATTTCTTAAAATTTTCATTTGGGACTTTGAAGATGTTTCAAGAAATAGATTTATATTTATTTTATATTGCTATTATTTTTGTATTATTTTATATTTTATTTTTAGATTTAAAAAAACAGATTATCAAAATTACGCAATTTTGGCAGACTTGGCTGCACCCCCTTGAGCTATCCGGGAACACTGAACGAAGTTTATACGGCAGTGCGTTTTGTTCATCATCGCAGTGAAGGACTGTAGGTCACTGGAAAATGGGCCAGAAAACAAAAAACATTTAGCTCACGACCGCTCTTCGTCGCGGATTTCGTGCATGTGACCCATAATGTAATTAAACAGTACAAGATTCTCAGTCCCGAGCAAATCACAGAACGCTTATATCTCTCGCGTAGGTTGCTCATCACAGGCAATGCTGTTATTGAATAAAAAAGAACAATTTTAAGCTCGAACTTTCATTGTGAACTATTTCACTTCGAATTTCATTGTGCATCGTCACACTGCGTTTGAATAATTTTATTGCTAGCAATGAATCATATCAGGTGCACTTTGCGCATGGCATGTACCGTAACTTTGCGAGAATATTTTTGGTTTAAATGAATACAAGAAGGCGCCAAGCGTATTTTGTCCTATTTGTGCCAAGCCGTGCCATCTTAATGAGTAATCAGATTTGAGCTTATCAGCCTATATTCCAAACGTTTTTGGAACAGTTATTCAGCTAAATTTTGGGCTGCGTAGGCACAGATACATATACGCAGTGTTTCATTGAAACGCTATCTACTGTTCCGGGACTGAGCAGTCAAACAGAGCAAGTCCCTGTCAAATAAGTAGCTACGTTTTACTCAAAACGCGACCAAGGATTGAATGATTCGTCACTGCTTCATTTGTGTCTATCACTTTAGCTAATTATTATTATATTAAAAACGTTAGAAATTAATAATTTTCCATCTTTCGAAAGTCAGATATTTGAAAAACCCGCAATTAATACTCGATAGTCAAATAATCAAAACTCACAATTAGCAAATATTGTTCGACAATCAGCTTTTTATGTGTACGGAAATCACACAGGAAACTTCAAATTTTCGAGGATTTTTAGTTATATTTTGTTCACTGGATCACCCCGATCATGAAACATGTGCAGCTCAGCCATGATTTGGCAAATGTGAACCTTTACAAATGGCAATGGTTTTATTGTTGAAAATGAAAAACACCCATAACCCATCTGTGGACGTGCTGTCGCTAATTCGTGGATATTGTATAAGCGGAAATTACACAGGACTTCAACAAAGTGAGCGTGGTAAATCGCGCAGCTGCCTGGGTTGCTATTTGCTTCTTTCATTACATTTTTGAGCCCAAAATTCTGTATATTTATAGTGGCCAGTGTTTTTGTTTACATAAGCAAGAGTACATATACAGCGTGAACTTCGTTATGCATACACTTATGGTACAACAATGATTACGTTGCACAAGATACTTTCTTTACAGCGTACACAAGTGCACCTTACTTAATGTTAGTGCTCAACGCAGACAAAAGTACACAAGGTATGTAAGAAGAAACTACCCGAAGCAAGTATAGTTTCTAGATTTCTTCCAGTGTCTAACAATAACATACAATGATCTACGGAGTTTGTGCTGGAGTTCACATCAACAGCAGCTAATTATGTTTGCAAATGAGAAGCGGTCAGTACATGGGGGGGGGGGAGGAGGGGAAGCATAAATGGAAAAAATCATTTTATTATACTTTGTAATTAAGTACTTTATTTCTGAATAACATTTTATGCTTATTTTCTTTGGCAATAGATGCTACTTAACATCCAGAAAAGCCATACACAGAACAGATTCTTGAACACGGTTAATTTTCTCAAAAACAGCGATCTTCAAAGGTACTTGACATCTTTTAGCAATAACCGTCCTTTTTCTTCAGCCACGAATGGAACCAGATGAAGCAACATTCTACTCTACGCTATCACAAATATAATGATGACAAAACCAGCATAAAAAAGCATTTAGGAGTGCAAACAATTAGTTTTACACCATCACTGGTAGGAAACCTGCAAAGTTACGTAGTCCATCCCAGCGCTTGTAATTTTCTATATAAATACCGCACGACGTAAGCTTTATAAAAGATCATGTCTGTACTACACTTCAACTTTGCATTTTTTTAAGGGTTGTGCTTCCCTCCCAGAAAATTGGATTGGTTTTTGTGCTAGGTGTTGTAGACATCGACAACGTATTTGGAAGTATACAAATCAATTTAGTTTGAATGAACCTCTACTATGTACAACTATTAGGTTGGTGCAGAAGAAATGTTTGTTCATCTAGATCTGTCTTCTGAACAAATTCTTTGCCATAAAACCTATATCCCGAACGCTTTTTTTATCAAACCTTTTTTCCAATGCAGAATTTGCATATCATCAGAAAGCTTTCTTCACCTACATTCTAATTTCTAACAATGGTTCAATTAGGCTTTTATCCCAATCTGTGAGAATTTCACCAGCATCTTGCACAGCAGCTGCACTCAATATTGTCTTCCCTTCATGGACAATTTAGGCGCAGATGAACAAATTCTTTCGAAAGCTTAGCTATAGAACGAATATTTACGAATTCGTCTTACTGAGGACGAACGTCTACCTACTGCATGCTTAAGCAAGTTCTTCTACAATAATTAGACTGATTAATCGACGCGTCAAAACAGATACTCCCTTTGGCATTGTATGGGTCAAAAATTTCCATCATTAAGGCAATCGTTAAGGTTTTATCTCTGTAAGCTTGATGTTAGGACATCTTGCTTGCACTTATTGCAAAAAAAAACTTAGCTGTTCAATGCATGAAGAAAATCACACTTTGAGACTTCAGGGTTGGTAGTAAACCTGTCGAAATGCGCAGCTCTAACTCAGAGTTAACTAAGAGTTAACTCCGAGTTAACACCACCTTTCAGGGGCCATTAAAATCTGCATAAACGAGCCAGATTAGGGAAAGAGTGGTGTGGCAGGATACTCCGCAAGACGTAGTTTATCCCAAGTATGGAGGCACGGCGTAACTCGTTCCACGCCAAACGCTAGGCGACGAAACGCGCAGCTCAGCTGCGCGTTATGTCTGCGTTTGATGCGCATTTCAGGCTCGCGCCAAACTCGGAGTTAACTCTGTTGGTTAGAGAGAAATAGTGTGCCGATGAGGAAGTACACTAAAAAGTCCTCAGGGGTAGATTTTGCTCTAAGTTTCATCAAGCATGACGGGGGTATCATGGTGCACTGTTGAACACAAAAATTTGAAGTTTCGTAAAATCTCGGCCCTGGGGGTTATCCGACGCGCTGATCACAAATACGATGCTCATTTTTCGCCATTCGCCTACATAGCGAGGTTACAGTAGGGACACGGTAGTTGGGCGAAAGTCACGTAATTGTCTGAAACTTGGTACAATGGGGGTTTTTTGCATGCTGAACAGGGTTACTACAGTAGTTTTTCGCTACAGGGCTACAGAGAGGAATTACGGTAGCCATACGGTAGTTGGGCGAAAATCACTAAATTAAGTGAAAATAGGTATCGTGGGATTAATTGGCACGTTGATCACGACTATGATGTTGATTTTTCGCCATTTGCCCACATAGCGAAGTTACGGTAAGGAAGGATACGGTAGTTGGGCGAAAATCACGTGATTATGTGCAACTTGGTACATTGGAGTTTTTTGGCATGCAGATCACGAATATGATAGTCGTTTTTTGCTATACGGCCACAGAGCAGGATTACTGTAGGCTTGCTGTAGACGCCAAAATATCACGAAATTAATTAAAACTTGTTCTGAGGGGGTTATTCGGGGCGCTGATTGCCAATATGACAGTTATTTTTTTACAAAGGAGGGATAGAGTCAGGTTATGGTAAGAATATGGTGTGAAGTCAAGATCACATGGTAGGTTCAAATTTGGCTCGTTGGCCTTATGCAATGTGCTGACCACTACCGTATCGCCCATTTTTCACTGCAGTGTTGTATAGCGGAGTTACGGTAGAGATACGGTAGACTTGCCAAAATCATGGAATGCAATAAAACTTGCTCATCCTGCAACTTTAAACCAGGAAACACTGTATACTTTGCTCTGTTATGCATGCACCCTCTTTACATCTTTGGGTTTGTCCACATATTTTGAGCCTTTTTGCTTGCTCCGCATCAATCACATTTTTACGGCTGACTATCCCACGGAGGTCTCCATTTGTTCTAAGTAGCCTTTTCACATAAGATACGACTATAAAGGGCATCAACGCTAGTTTCAAATCTGTCTTCGTTATCTGCCGAGCGCTTCTGTATGTCGACTTATGAGCGTTTTTTGACTTCAAAAGTTTACTGAGTAATTAGAACAAAGTTCGTCAGAATTGCTCAAAGGGTCCAATGTTGATTCAGAGCACTACAATTGAACAATACCATCTGTCCACAACCCTCATACTGAACACTGCTTTGTTTGAGCGCTAAAAAAACCGTAAAATTTGATTTTTTCTAGATTATGCGTTCATATTTCACACCACAAAAAATATTCTTAACTCAACATGTGGAGTGCTCGGCAGATATCGCGATCAGATTTGTAATTAGCATTTGATGTTTTTCTATGATTCATTCGAAAAAACCGTCTCGATTGATCGGACCTTCCTTTTTAGTCCCGTTTCAAATGTTGGGCTAACAAACGCTCAAACTAAGTCCGAACATGACCTTAACGCTTCTAAAGACAAGTACGTTGCCCGCTTCTAAAGACAAGTACGTTGCCAGCGGCAGTTGACGACTTTCGCTCAAAGGGGGGGGGGAGGTGCGCGCTGCTAGTCACGCACTCCAAATAATTTTATGGGATGCTTACCAAAATTTTTGCGGTCCTGCAACCCTTGATTTTAGAAAAATGGGCTCGGTTTTTACAAGTTTAGTTTGAATTTTTTGAGAATAAAGGTTATATGAATTGTTTACTAGTATAAATCAGGTACTTGCACCGTCGTAACTCATGTAAGTAACTTTCAAATATATCACAACACATTCTCGGAGCGAGGAGGAGGACCGTGCCATCTCGCTTTTACGTAAAGTTGGAAGCTGTCATTTTGTTAAAAATAGATAAAACTCGAATGACTTTTTCTGCAGGCCATAACAGATAAAATCTATACAAAAAAATGATCAAAATATCAAGGATAAATTACGAAAATTCAAATTTCACTCATTCCTTGACACTAATGACGTGGTCATAATCCAAAAATTCAAAACTGGGGGGTCAAAGTTGGAGGCATATTTCGATTATGGCTTATTGGGAAATTGGATATAAATAGTTTGATTTTGAGTTGGGGAACCCCTGCGAGTGCCGACTCATTGTCTTTCAATAATTTCTGCTCTTAATGCCTAACTCTCAAAGGTTGCCTTACTGTGTGCATCGTCGGACATGCAAATGCTAGAACACAGCTCTGTCCAGTATTAATCATATCTACTTTTATGCATCTACTTGATTAGCGTTGACTATGCTGAATCCATCATCTTAACGTTTAAAATCACTACTTTAAGGAACTGATCACTGTGCTCCCGAAAGGGGTGACTGTACACTCACCTCGCACTAGTCCAATAATGCAGGTGCGTAAAGCATGCCAATAAAATGTCGATTCCTTTCACTTTGATTCTCAAACTCTGTTTTTCTTTGCGAAAATTTTTCAGAGAACAGAAGCTTTTTTATTCGCTGTTGCTTAACTGCTTCTTGCCACATACTTTTAAAATAAGTACAGCTCTAATAGATAGCTCATATAATATTGTTTCGCCAATTCTTTGGTAAATTTATTTATACCCTTCTTTCCTATTGCAGTTTCATATAAAAGTGGCTTTGTATTCTGAAGAGATACGAACGCGCCACTGTGCACGTGCACAGAATCTTAGAAAACAGTGATGAAAGCATCTGCGTAAATTGAAACCCATTAGGTCTCTGGCTTGAACTCGTCAAGACTTCTAAATCAACCTAAATTAGCAGGAAACCATATTGAATCAGAAGCGTTTGCCGTAGCTTTTGTGCTCCAAGTTTGAATTACGCTCTGCGTTCGCAGTACATAATTATCAAAAAGTATTGCCCCCGTTAATTACTTTTTTCAGACAGCTTTTATGTATTAGTGCGGTCCACGTTTCAGTGTGATGTTCGACACTGTCACATCGTCAAATTTTGGCTTATCAATCACTTTCTAGAACATAAAATATTTCTTTACTTTCACTACATAACAGTTACCAGCGGAATCCTTGAGGCGTTCGCCCGAAAATCGTCTGATTCATTTTGCCTTTGGTTTTAACAAAAAGATGAGAAATGTTGCAACTGTGTAAATCCTGATCCGTCTGGTTTCTAATATGCCAACGTCAATGTCTTTCCAAATTCGGACCGACTCTAACCAATATTACCAGTATTATCAGTGTTATCATTGCTATTCTTGTTACTCGTATTACTAGTGTTACTAATGTTCCCGCTATTATTGGTATTAGGTAGTGAAATGATCACAAGTATAGTCTCATTTAAGAACGCAATCTCATTGACTGGTGAGTAGTAACGCTAGTAACCTAGTAACACGGGTAACATGGTAACACTGGTAACACTGCCTGGTAATGTATGCTCAAAGCCTTACACAACCATTTATCATCTTCCCAGCATTTGTTCTGCGTACACATATAGTTTTAAATTACGAGGGGAGTACCGTACACGTGTCCGCCTCTTTCGACTGGGTAAACTGCAGACTTCAGAACACTCCTTACGAGACTTGAAATAAGTTATGCGTTCGCTACTTGATTATTATAAGGTTTCGTTTCGGGACTCGATCCTGCTATTTTCAGATGACTTTTGTGCTAGCAGAGTTTAGGCTGTGAGGTGGAGTTTAGCAATGGCACATCTTTTAATTTTTCGATCATCACTGGCTTTCTAGAATCATTATCAAAATTTTCACGGCCATTTCGGCCAAATCGTCTGATCCGCTCTCTTAGGTACTAAGCAAACAATTCCTGTCTTTCTCACATTTCGGGACACCGCCCATGCGAAATAGTGAACTCCGCATCCCAACCTTACCGTTCCAACATATGTTTCCGCGATCTAAAACATATGGTTTACGCAGAAGTGACGACTATTTGCGTGATAAACAGATAGAATTTTAAGAAAACTGGAAGCTGTTATAAGAGCGTGTGACACTTATTCATATACTAAATGAGTAAAACTTATTGTAATAAATAAAAACATGAACTTGAGAACTGATATATACGACTTTCTTTCATCAAACTCAATTCTTCGCTTACAAACAAAAGTGTCAGTGCGTCAACGTTGATAATATGGTGGTACTGACTATAGTTAATGACAAATGTTACAAAACATCATTCTTCAAATCACTTAGGATATCAAGTCCAAGTTTCGGCACGGCAGACACGAGTGAAAGATACTCTTTCTTCAAAACAATCTTTTTGAAAACATTAAGGCTGAACCCTTGAAAATTGCGCAGATGTACCAGAATCGAACAAGGTCGCCTCAGACATTCTACCCAGTTTACACAAGTCTACATAGGGACATTATTTATCATCAGGGTCGAGCGTGGGGTCAGGCACGCCCGAGCCGGGGGTCGTATTGAGGGTAAGACTGAAGGAGCGGGGAATCTTAATTAAGAACCGAATTTGCTCAGTTAGGGAGATACTACGACGGTGAAGAAGAAATGCGCTAGTCCGGTGGATACAGCAATCGCCAGTACTGAAGGAATGACGGTCGATAGCATACTGATGTTTACACAGTCAAAGTTTCAGCCGAAATTCTTCACCTTTTACCTTGACATATCATGAGGTCGACAAGGAAGCTTGCTGTGTGCAGTGATATCATTTCCGTAATCAGCATGTCAAATTACCTCTATGCGCTCTACAAACCATTGCCTCTGCATTTTCTAGAACTTTTCAACGTCCAAAAACGTGATTTTCAAACATGATTAACTTGCTTTCAAAAACGAAAGATGTAAGCTTTTCTATATTCATAACAAAGTAATGTTCAGTACAAGTCTATGCTGCAAATCAGGCTTCATTTCGCTTTCAAACAGTGAAGTAAGAAGTGCTGCCAAAATGCCAACCAGCACGTTATTCACATTGAGTGCTTCAACTCCTCGGATTAGCACAAGGCCGAAACAGGTCGAGCCAAGCTCAAACACTTACTATGGAATCTTCGAAGGTCGAGCTAGCTAGCGAATCATTCAAAACTTGCGTAGAAAACTTCTTCGGAAATAAAGTTAATGGAGTCAGGCGCAACCCCTCAAAAAGTCAGGCCGCCTGAGCTTTTGAGGGGTTGCGCCTGACCCCATTAACTTGCCTTCAGTGCTCAAAAATCGCCCCTTTTTTGAAGTGAGTATCAAGCGCAAATCCTCTTCTTGCTATATTGAAAATTTGAAGCCAAACAATCCACCACTGTGAAAATTATAGTTCTGAAAAGAGGGCTATCCAAATCCAAAAACTTGCCGTCAACTTGCGTGGGGTGTGCAATCGCAGAAAGTCGGGCCTACAGACTTTGAAAAAATAGAAACCTGCTGTGAAGGCTGGTCTTCTTCAAAATATAACACCCCGAGCACCTGAATATGAAGCGGAGGGGTCGTTTAGGGGCTTTCATAGGGGGGGGGGGGCGTTTTCGAAGGGCTTGTGCCTGACCTCTTGCTCAACCCTGCTTATCATCTATTCTAGGGTTAATTACTCGAGAAGGCTTTGCGCACATTGCCTAAACAAAGTTGAACTTGTTCTTTCCGTTTCAGGCCGCAAAATTCTAAAGGGAGTAGATCGCAAGCATAAACTTGCTGCTTACACATGAGACTTGCTTGGACCATATGTGTAAAGCGGTCTTGGGTCACCTAATCATGGAATGGATAAAACTTGCTCTGACGTAATCAAAGAAAGAAAACGTCATTTAAAAAACGCTATTCAACCCTCTATAGAATGATAATGATTAGAACGCGTATCTAGTGTCTTATGTTACACTTACATAGCGCAAAACAGGGAAAAACAGAAACTGTGTCTCAAATGAATGCGTAAGTGTAATGTAAGCGCGTTATGTAAGTGCAGCATAAGACGCTAGATATGTGTTTCAACCTTCGAGGTTGGATAGCATCTCTTTTGAATGACGTTTTCTTTGTTTTATAACCGTCCGCGTGGGACTTGCGTGAATGTCTCGGAGAGATTGTGCACTTTGTTTTGTTTTTTTGATGTGGAGGCACTAAGCCTCTCATTGGTCAGCAAACACTTCTTAATCTTGTTTTTGTTACTGTTGACTCTCCACAATCTTATAATGACGAGTTCGTTAAATTTTGGCAACGGGGTGGAGGAGTAGAATGAGAGACGTATCGGTGTGATTCGCTGCCATGACTATTGAGATATGATGTTTAAACATGCCTTGGCCAAGTCTTAAAGCAAGCCTTTTATCAAGGACAAAAGTTCGTACCAAAGTAGAGTCAGAGATCAAATGAGACCCCGTTACAAAAATTCAATTAATATTTACTATAGCCGGATCTTTCCGAGCCCTGGTCATCAATCTCGATATTTTGAAGCACAACCTGCTCATAAAATCTTACCTTTTTTGCAGTAGGCCTCCATTGCACGGGAAATCTGCTTGCACCATACGTGAAAGTGTTGACATCTATACAGCCGATTAGCAATTGGAATGCATGGTAGCCATCCCTGTCGGGTCTTTTATCTTGTCCTGCCAAAAAACCATAATGATCTGCCCATCTACTGGCCAATCGGTCAACTTCGCAGTCATACGTCTGAAGAAGGAATTTACATTCTAAACAGCAGGCCAAGTTGAGTTCCTTTAGTATCTCGATGAAGTTTACCCTTATCTGATATCAGCGTAAACCCCAAAACAATGCCGAAAAAAGTTCACTATCTCTAAAGGATTCAGGAGTCTTTTTGGAAGCCAATGTTTTGGCTTATCTTCTTCGTCGTTGACAAAAGAGGATGAGATTGGAAAATTTGACGCTTTCGACTAATTCAGCGGAATTTAGTAATCATTGCAATTATATATTCAGTCTGCGTCTATTTTTCTTCTTTATTTTACAAAGCACTGCAATGACTTTCTTGCACTACAGATGCGGTATCAATGAATAGTTTTTAGACTACAAGTGGGGATGCAAAGCAGACTTGTAGAAATTGCGCGTAACCCGCGCAAATGAACTAGAGTCGAATTTTTTTGCAGTAACGTATAATCCAAATGACGCTTTTCTTGATCAAGCATATGATTTCTTTTCCCCTATTTGTATTGAAGAATTCTCGTAGATTATGTCAGTGCAAAATTTTGTCAGAGTTTGAATCTCGCAAATCGAATGTAATGGATAAAGATTAAGATAAATCCGATACAAGAAAGGTAGCTAGCACTACAAGAAATATCAGTGCAGGATTTTTTCGTCTTTCCAGATTCCACGTCGTGAATTGTTGAACGAGTAATATGGTCGCTGACGATTTCATCTCTTCCCATTCCTTTTCACCATGTCTAATTTTTGCTGGTTTCCAATATTTTTGTTGAGATTTTTTAACACGTTGACGACAGTGTCGCGCAATGGTGCGCGACAGGCAGTCTGTCCCTGTGGACGATGTCGCGTAATGGTGCGCGACACCCTGAACACCATTTCTAATGTGCACAATGGTTCCATTTTGTGTACACATAATTCGGGCTTGGAAGTTTTTCGTGTTGGCCCGGCCCTCTTTTGGCAAACTCCGCCCACTCCGTTACCCTTTACAAGAAAATTTTTTCGTTCTCAAATCGCATAGAAAAGCTCGTAGATGACTGAGGAACCTTAAATTATCTTAATTTTGACCCCGCCCCCCATTGTGCAGGCCCCACCCCCTGAGTGGCAAGCTCCGCCCACTTTTCAAAAATGCCGGGATTTGCACAAATTCATTGATTTTGAGCAATTTCCAGCAATTTTCATAAGTGGGCGGGGCTTGCCAAAAGTGGGCGGGGCTGCCCCGCCCACCTGCGTTTTTTTGTACCTCACGCATAGATGCATGCATACATACACGCAGCCGGCCGTGAAAATGCCCGGAAACGGTTCGTCCACAGGGACAGACGTCGAAAAAACAGCTCGTCGTCAACGTGTTAAGATGCTTCGATAGCTAGGTGGTAGGGCAAAAATGAATGCTTTTTTGTAGCATTGTGGCTTGCCTTTCAGTATTGAAATATATACTAAATTGTTGAATTGACCAAAATATTTTTCAATCATATCAAATCTCAGTGGTAAGCAGTTTGAGTACCATTCGATGCAACATTTTCTCTTCTTTCTAACATTAGCTTTTTTTTGCGAGACATGCGAAAATGCAGCATTTCCAATTTTACAAATGCTCACTGCCATACTAAGTTTCACGATCTCCTATTTTGGAGCGATAATCGTTTTAGTGAGTTACGTGTTATGTGCTTTCTAACTCCTAAAATTAGTCACAAAATTTCAAAGAGTTGAAAAAAGAAAGAAACACTTTGATCTGCAAAAGATTTGCACATTTGTTGATATCAAAGCTATCCCAGAAGTCTCAAACGAAAATTTGAAAAATAGCATGAAAAATGGCAAGCTTGGGCGTATCTCACCGCTCGTCACTGGAATCGTATTCTGAACATATTGCTAGAAAGGAGAAGAAATTTGCATTTTTTTATACAGGACTTGTTCATCTTTATTCTACTGTATTTGCGTGTAGGTTAAAAAGACTGAGAAAACTTTTGCTATTAAAACAACTTACCAAATTGAGACTATTGTTATATGTTTTCATGTAGCGTGCCGCAGCATCCCAGGCAAGGTATTTGAGATAGAGCAACCTATCGAACTTGTACCAAGGATACAGGTGATTTATAATACAGTACTCCTTGAGGTACCGAGGAATGATACATCTATCTTTGAGCCATGACCGGAATGTATCGGAATCAATTCCAAGGGCCTTAACGCGATATCCATCCTCCCACAGTCCGCGTGAGAAAGAAACATTAAAAACTGCCTGGAATCTTAATGTTAGGTAAGAAAGCGATCAGGCCTGCGCTTACATTTAGAACAACGAGAAGCTTCAACATGACTATTTGATCTACATCACTCAGCTGCATATTTGTACCATTACGGATCCAACACATGACAGTGTTCGAGCTAAATCTATACTTAATTGTTGGAGTGACAGCTTGCACTTTTCAATACGTACTGTTCTCATTTTCAGTAACAAGAGGAATCTAGGACGAGTGAGTGTTATAGACAAATTTGTTTGATCTTTTTACTGTAGCTTAGTAGATTTTTCACTCCGCTTTAAGTTTCTTGTACCGTGCTCGGAAAGTACGTCGTTAGAAACCTTTTTTGTAATCTTATGTTCCATAAATTTGCTCTTTTGAATTTGCACCTCCGCTTCAGTTTTTGATGTCAGATATTTGCTGTAGAAAACATTGCAATTGTTTTAGCAAAACTAAACTTGCACAGAAGATAGGTAAATAATGGCAAATAAACTGAATTGATAGATCAGTTGGAACAAATTTAAACGCTTAAAAGCTTTCTTCCTAGCTCGTCTAGTTTTTGTCCAATGTATGCTAAGCAACAAGAGAGCTGCGGAAATGCCTTGCTTGGCTTATCTCGACCAGCTTATGACCTCTTGTAATGCCTTCAGTGCGCTTTCCGCTCCAGCTCTGATGGGTTTTCTTGCTTTTCCTTTCTCAAGTGACTTTGTTGTCGTAATTTGTCTACTTTGAAAGTAAACAGCTTACGACAAGTCAATGATGAGTTTTTTATGATTGGCACTCTTGAGGGCTTTTGTTCCGTAAAGTTCTCGTTTTTTTTTCTCGAAAGTGAAGAAATAGTTTAGAAAATCTACCTTCCAAAGGTTTCTTCAAGAAATAAGTTTGCCTGTCCGATGATTTTGTAAAGTACAGAAGCTTTTAGGTCTTTCTGAAGCGTCATTTGGGCTTTGCTTCTATATACAAAGTGTCCCAAAAAGATGTGCACACTGTTTAATCGTTAATAACTCTCTCGCTTTCATGTCTTTTGCCGAGCTTGAGGTACCATTGTATAGAGCGAGGGTCAACTTAGATTCGTAGTATAGAGCAAATCAATAATCACTCTCCATTACTGTACGATTACGGTATGAATTCTCAGCACACATCGTCACTGTGAAATAAGCCTTTTGGTGAAATAATTCCAAAAAAACTAAAAATTGGTGTAGAGAGGTTTTCAGGCATGCTGATTCTATTACATAACTTTTTACCAGTCTTTTGAGCTTTCTTGATGGCTATTCGCATTCCTGACTAACGTTGGAAAAACAATTGTTACCCTGAATTTGAAATAACTCATGAAAGAAGCATTTTACCGGAATGCAATCTTCATATTCAGAATCAACAACTCTAGCTAGGCCGGAACAAGAGTTTTTAGGTTGTTTGGTTTTCCTTCTAAGGCAAAAATCACTTTCGATGGCTCAAATCCTCCTCGAAATTCCTACCGTAATTCTACAGTGATGAAAGACGACTGATAACCCGCCTCTTACTGTTAATCTAAGTTGTAACTCGCTCTATAGAATGGTACCTCATGCTTGGCAAAAGACATGAAAGCAAGAGAGTTATTAACGATCAAACAGCGTGCACATCTTTTTGGGACACCCTGTATATTCATACTCTCAAGCTCGAGCTTTATGGTCTCTCAATGAACACTCAAGGAAAACGTTTTGAAAATGACTCTCGACTTTACCGTTAATTCTATCTTATAATTTTTCACCCATTACTGGTACTGTCATAGCATCCTTAAGACTGAATCGAATTTGAGAGCTAGTCGAAGTTCTAAACATTCTCTTTTTGCTTAGGCTTTTCTCAAGTTGACATTAAGCTTCGATTTCTCATTTCACTCCTACTTGCTCGTAAAAGTGCTTCTGTTTTTAAGTGAAATGAGAAGCGTCAAGCCGAGGTGCGTTGCATGTGCGGCGTGGAGGTACCTATGGGAAGTGGCCGGGGCACACACTACATCTAAAACATCGTAGGGAAATTGCATGATGTGGGTCATGGCGCAAATGTACTGTTCGGCTTTTTCAAAACTTTCAAGTACTGATTTCAACGCTGTTTATACGGTTGTAATTCTTCTTTTACTGTATATATCTACCAATACTCCAGTAATGATAAAGGTAAACGATACATAAATAAAATGCAAGAAGGAAGGAGAAGATTTTCAACTTTGATGTGCATTATAGATTGAGCAAATGCTCCTTGAAATGCATCGTATATAAACTCTGTCTCATATCATATTAAGGAGTTCTTTTTCGATTTAGACGTCATATGTTATAATAGGGAGTTTTTGTTTTTGATTTAGACCATGCATTTCGAAGAGCGTGAACGGTTGAAAATGCAGCTTGAGCTACACGCACAACTTGTTGACTGGCGTGTACTTCGGCTTTAGAGTTTTTGGGCACCGTAATATCAGAATTACAAATTAATTCCTTTTCGGATGGTACCAGCTTTCGTATTTTCAAAAGATAAAATGCGCGCTTGTACTTTTGCTCAGAAAAACTCTACATATGCCACACCAGCCGTTTTACTCCATCCAAGCCTCATCCACGAGTAGATTAACAACTTTAAATGAAACAGTTATCACTCCAAAGGGGGTTACCTGTTGGTAGGTGCGTGTAGGGATTCCGTGAGGTTCGATGTAGTCACATATTCGTTCTTCATTCATTTAATCTCTGCTGTCTACTTCCTACTTCATGCACTCCGCTCCTCAAACATCTCGAGTTTTCTACTCCAAACCTAAGCCGTAGTGACTTCAGACTTCATCAAGATGCCAGCAATCCAAGAATATTGGCGAACTTTTCTTTCGGCAATGATACTCGCTTTGTAACGATGGTAGTCGTTAATGCTCTTTGAACTCTTGCTCTTGCCTCTCGATCGCTCAAACAGTTGATTTCACCTTGTTGTATGATCCAAAAGCGAATCCTGTTAATGAATATTAAAGAAAACATTTTAATGGACTCAATAGCCACAACTTACTTATGTGCTATACTATGAGTTCCGGACATACATAGCCTGTGACGTCTATGAAGAATGTACGCCATTTGATGATGTCAAAAATAAACCACATCTTCTACATAAAATGAGAAAATGTAAAGCCTTTGAAATCTACTCTATTACCAAGAATTTGGTGTCGAACACCTCTCAGCACATTTTTATGCCGTAGGCATTATGCTTGAGAGAGCTTGAAATATTTCCGAATACTCGACAGTCGATTATGAGGTTTTCTAATATTTAGCTCTCGAATATTTCGCATTTGGCTAGTTTAGTCGGATGTCAAATGATTTTTCAACGGATCTAAATGTTAAACTGATACCACTGAGGAGGAAGGATTATATTCGAAATGGAATATTCTGATATTTGACTTACGCATATCGGATCCCTTCAATTTTCATTATTCTACTGTCTTATATACTTCGTTTAGACATTTTGAGTAATCGACTTATATATAATTTGCATTCGACTATTTTTTCCAAAGGATCGAAAGAGTATTTGATTTTCGGAAAACAGTCGAATGGAAATTAATTATTACTATGCACCGAAGCAAATGATAATATTCAATTTTGTTTTCTAAGGTTCCCTCTCAACTTACATATGATTGTCCCTTCTTTTTGACACTATTCTTCTTTCTACGTGCCGTTTTTGGAAAGTGCGTTGTTATTAAGCTACAATGCTTATATTATATTTATGATAGGACAAATGAATTTTCAAAATTATAGGCTTCTAACAAGTATCCATGCGGTGGCTTATCAATCGATTACTTCTAGTGAAAAAATATGCGACATTGATCGGATCGCTTCGAAAACATATCTTCAAAACAGAAAAAATCCTTAAGAGGCGACTATCACTTTGGGGTTCCCCTATGCACATCCCTCCCTTCCCCTCTCCCTCCTACCGTTTCTTGAAGAACGCGCTAACATAAGAAATGCTTTCATTCCTTGTGCTCATAGTAAGATTGGCAAAGGCTCTTCAACATATATGCAGCAAAAAAAGGTCCTTCAAACCACAATACTTGGAGCATTTTTCGCGCTTTCATTCCTTCCTTCGCATTAAAGTACCTACGTACGGGCGCCAAAGCTCATCTTTGGACTTTTTTGCAACAAGGCCAAGCACAAGCTAAGTTGTGTAGGCAGCAAAGTGCTATTAATCTTATGAAAGGCCAGCAGCCCTCGACTCTTCAACATATATGCAGCGAAAAGAAATCTTTCAAACGACAAAATTTGAAGCAGTTCGCGCTTTCACTCTTCCCCCGCATTAAGGTGCGTACGTACGGATGCAAAGCTCATCTTTGGACTTTTTTTTGCAAAAATGCCAAGCACAAGATAAGTTGTGTAGGCAGCAAAGTGCTATTAATCTCTTATGAAAGGCCAGCAGCCCTCGACTCTTCAACATATATGCAGCAAAAAAAGGTCCTTCAAACCACAATACTTGGAGCATTTCTCGCGCTTTCATTCCTTCCTTCGCATTAAAGTACGTACGTTCAGACGCCAAAGCTCATTTTTGGACTTTTTTTGCAACAGTGCCAAGCACAAGATATGTTGTGTAGGCGGCAAGGTGCTATGAACCTTATAAGGGCCGGCGAAGCCGGTATAGCTGCCACCATGTGCAATACACGTAATCGCTGTCGTCCCGGACCTCGTGCCAATAATCCTTAGGCGCTTCGGATGCCGAAACTGCAGGTAGCATTGAATGCTAGGTTAGCTCGAAAGTTTTCTATTGCATCACTCCCGTAGAAATTCAAAACTTTTTTCTGTTTTACTCAATCTGTTTGGCGTATTTCCAAACAGAGACGTTTCTAGTATTGCTGTTAAAATCAAAAATTGCCTTAAAACCAATCAAAAGTGAAAGTCAAAGATAAGCTCACTCTGGAATTACATAAAAAACATGTCATGGTTAATTCTCCGAAGGTTTTATAGCAGATGTATAGTTAAGTATTGTGGAAATGATCAAAGCCTACCAATTTCACTTATTCTGTTCTTACTAATAAAATACAGTAAGTTTGCATATGATTCCGATGTAGCTATGGCTGCGTTCATACTGATCCCGAAGTCCTGGAGCAGTTCCAGCACAACGCTCAATTCACGCACTGTGCTAGGACTGTTTTCGGACTTTGGGATCAGTATGAACGCAGCCTGATATGGGTGAGCAAGTGGCGTATTTAGAATTTTTTGCAGCGAAGATTCTTCCTAAGCCCCTGGGCATATTTCTCGCGATTTCATTCGCCATGCGATTTGGCTTTGTCAGATCTCTTCAAACCCGACACTCGCAGATCACAAATGCTTGGTATATTCAACTTTTGTGGGTCGATAATATGTCACATTTTCCGCTTGTTCAAATTGATTTTGTGACGGGTTATAAGCAACTGGAGGGTCAAGTCGTGTCGCTAATGAAATTGCGTGAGATATGCCCGAGACCTAAGCTTGAACAACCGGATTGGCGGCTGAAAGGCGGCGGCTTTGCGACCTAATCAAGGCCGCTCGCGCCGCGACGCAGTCTGCGTCTCACTCGTGCGCGTGTTGACCATTCTCTAGCCTTAACCAGGTCACGAAGCCCCACCCTCTAACCGCCAATACAGTTGAATCAAAAGTTAAGCATTGTTTGACCGTTGATATCACTCTCCTTACAAGATCCTTTGCGACCCCTAAGTAATATTTGGTATAGCCGGCTTCAGCATAGATCTACAGTATGCAGCAAACCGACCATCCATTTTAGGACTACAACAACGAATTTGAGCATACAGTGACAATAGGATGACACTTTCGTGCTGAGTTATGTCCTTCTGAACAGCAAAGGTATGCAGCACGGTTGGGTTTTTTCTTTGAAAAACTTGACAAAGATTTTTGTAGGCGCAGCCCTAACCTCTTAGCATGTCTGATTCACCTATGTCATCCTATCAGCGCGCAAAAAACTTGACTCTAAAACGGCGATTAAGGCATTAGTCTAGGTGCATGCGATTGCATCGTGTCGGAAAATTTCATGCACTGATAATCAGCTAGTTTACAATGGCCAGACAACCACAAGGTTTTTTGTGTAGTCAGGGATTGCGAATCAAAAGGCATGTGCTATTCCTAAAAACAGTGCCAAACCAAAAGTTTGTATTGATCATAGTTTTGGTCTCTTCTTTCCACTTTCTAGGCGCAATGTGGCTGGAGATACATTTTGCTAGTTCAACATGAATGCAATCTCGAAAAGCCATAAATGGGCAGTAGTCGTGGATAATGTTTACCCTGTGTTAAACCCGATCTCCGCATACATTATCACAATGTTTCTTTCGGATTTTCGATTAAGTGGTGTTGTAGAGCTCATTAGCAGTAACACTACTTATCACATACCTCTGTCCCATAAGCTTGACATCGTAAGATACTTAATGTCTTTTTCTGAAAAAGCCTTGCTCCTTAACACGTTTCGGACCGCGAAATCGCGCGCGGCGAAAAAGAGTGTACTTTCGCCCGTTAGCCTGCAAAGGGACCTTATTTTGCAGCATGTGGGCCACATTTGTAATCAGCATGTCAGATAAGCTCCATATCCAAAAGTTCGAGTGAATTCGAAGTGTTTGAATTTTGTCGCTTGAGAGGGACTTTTGTGCTTTCTTGAAAGAAAGGAACAAGAACTTAGATTCTAATAGTATTCAAAAGTATCTATGTTGTACACGGTACACATCAGTATTGAAACTACGGTTTTTCTATTTGATATCGAAGCAAAGGAAAGTTGCGACGTCGCACGCGTCGTTCGCGTCGCCGCACTTCGTTGCAACTGTTGTTCGATTTGTGCTCATATCTCCTAAACAAATATGGGCGGCACAACTCTACAGAGTCATTTGAAAAGTAGGAGCTTAGACCTTTGACTTAACAACCTTGGACTAAAAGGAAACCTCTTGCAAACGCCAGAAAGATCCTTCAAAGCGGCGTGCTGCACCATGTGCAGCACCGGTCCGAAACGTGTTAAAAAGGATATTTTTTAACGTCTAAAAACATACTAGGTTGTTCTTTCCGGTCTCTAGTTGCCTGGTTTTAACGCAGCTAGTTTCTTGGAGTTTTGTACTTGTTGCAGAAATACGAATGTCATTTGAAAGCACTTTTTTGCTCTTTCTAGTACTTACTAATGCTTGACAAAACATCTTCTCAGTAAAGTCCAAGCCTCAAAGCGAAACTGCCAAAATGCAGTCGTAGTCAAGGAAAAGAATCTATGAAGAGGATTTCTGCGGTACTCGTAAAATCAAAACGTATTATTTTGTAATGGGTCAGAATGTAATGAACTCATACTTTACCTGCAACAAAGTAAACGTTTTGCATTTTCAATTTATTTTCAGAGGTAAGACGAACTCAGTTACTCAAAGAATAACAACAGTCTACGCATAGCGAACAGTGGGCGCGTAATGCATATGATAGAGTAAAGCGAGAGCAAGCGGCGACCATCGGCCGAATAACTTTTTTCATTCGTAACAGCAAGAAAAAACAACCATAAAAATTGAGTTAGTTGCTCGCGCGGAGAAGAGTTCAAATACTGGTTTTTTTATTTCCTCGTAAAAATTTCTGCGCAGCAAAGATAGCTCGAATTCTCTTTAGCCATAAAAGAATCTCTGAAGTAGAGGCTACTCAATGGTGTCAGTCAAATATGTCCGCGTAACTTTAAGACGTCAAAATGGATGGTTTTAAAGGAAACTTTGCGAAGTTCTCCGAATTTTCTCGTCTCTCTCGTTTGCTTTCTTTGCATGGCATACTGTGCTTGTGATTGACTATTTGCGCAAAAACATTGATTTTGAAGGGAGTCATATCATTTTCAATCAGGAAATCTGCAAATCGGACAGAACTTTCGGAATAACCTAGTGTCCCAGTGTTAGGCCGATGGCATACCTCACGCGGCCGAATTGCCACTTTCACGCGACTTTTCGATTTGCCAGATTTCTATAAATTTATCGTGCGCACTTCTCGGACGCATATTTGGGTGGCTTGTGTAAGTTGTTGCAAACAGAGCAAGTTCTGACCAAAGGCAGCGAATTGATGACGAATGACGAAGAGTCGCTGTTGTGCCAAATCGCGCAGCAACTGGAATTGCGCAAGATATGCCTCAGATCTCATGCAAAACCTTTTTTGGGGATGATTCAAGAGACCTACGTTCTTTAATCACTGATTCAGCCTTTAGAGAAGGATGTAAAATGTTGAATGACCATGCACATGCTTTTGACTGACAAAATCAAAATGAGAAGCTTCGTATTCAAAAGTGCGGCATTCACGCGTCAATACTTTGTGCGCGAAATTATTGTGCGATCTGAATAATACTGGACTGTCACTAAGCTAATCATGGACGTAATCGGGCTCTGAGTTCAGTTATTTCCGCTTGTAGGAGAAGGGCCCAAAAAGTAATGAATATTAACGCCATGTCGTTGGGGAGGCGTTGATCAAAATGGTCGTCGATCACAATCACACCTACCCCCCTCCCCCCATTAACCTGAGTGAAGATTTCGTCTCGAAAAATGGCTGAAACTTGCATTAGTATTTTCAGAGCTTCAAAAGAAGTCGAGAAGAAACTTAGGCATTTGATCTAATTTTTCTTTCTTTCTTTAACGTTGACGGATGGGTCATTCGTGCATTTTTTACATCATTAGCCCCATAACTTTCCTGTCTTACAACTGTACTCGAATTCGAACTTATTCTAGCATGTTGAGGAAGCGCAGAGAAACTGAACAGAGAGTACAGATTGATTCAGTGGGCCAGAGCAGATTCGCTGTTTTTGTGAGAAAACTTGTAACTGTCAAGAAGAAATAAAGTATGCCTATACAATACCGCTTGTAATTTCTGGAAAAACTACTGCATTCCGCCGCTTCACCAAACTTCGCGTTGCATCGCCATATCCTGCTTCATAGCGGATGAATTCTGAATAAAAAAGCACCATGCAACTTAGCTCGAAAAGATGCATTTTAAGATCCATAGAATTGCCTGTTCAAGCACGGTAGCCGCTCAAAATTTAGGGTTTCTTTGAGATTCTTGCTCACGGTAGGCTACTCACAGTGTTTGATCTCATCGCATAAAATAGTTGCAACGAACGGAAATTTCCATCGAATGAACGAATATCAAATAATTGATTTTTGAAAATTTTTCGAAAGGAATGAGTATCAAGTGAAATTTCGGAAAATTTTCAAATGGATGAATAATATTCGATTTCCGATTTTCATATTATTCGAATTCGAAAACTGAAATATGGGCATATTCCAAAAATTTTTTGAGTAATTGAACTTGAACGATTATTCGACTATTTGAATAAACAATTAGCTCAATATCATCGAATGTTTGAATGCAATATTCAAGTCTTCGAATATTCCAACAGCAGTGTTCCGAACCTTCTCGAATATTCGAAAAATTGTTTTCAAAATTTCTTCAAATATTCGAATAAGTCATCTTTCTGAGTCGTCCAATAAACCAATTATCCGAAAAAAATGCCCTTTAATTTATCCGTATAATCAAATAACCGGACTTTTTCAATCTGACTACTCGAGTGTTCGAATAGTCGAATAATTCGAATAAATTATTCAAATACGGATATTTGGTTTCAACTATATCTGTTGGGAAGAGACGAGTGGATTTCTTTATTGGGAGAAATCCAAAGAGCAACAATTGACAGTCCTTTTATATCAGCGAAAAACGTTGATTCATTATTTCATTTAGGAGGAATTCGCAATTGACTCAGGCGCTAGACATAACAAAATGCACCTCAAAATGATATGAATCATTCCTTGACATTTGTCAAGGCAATCATTTCATTGCTATGAAGGATTTGAAATTATTGCACAGATAAACTCCCCGGCAAATTATTGATACTTCTTGTATTCGGATGACCTTTCAAATACAGTGGTGGCTACAAAGAACGAGAGAGGAATTATGATGCAAGCGACAAATAAGTACGTTAAAAAAGTAAATTTTGCTAAGAAATTTGGTGTTCAGCTTCTTGTTGCTTCGTATATGTCCTGAAGAACATTGCTCTGTTTTGTCTGTTTCTGGTCTTCTATGTCCTTTTCCATTTGCAGTTGTTTGTCATTGACGTAGTCGAGGACTCCCTGTAGTGTAAATGTGGAATTCCCTCCTGAGCAGACGACTGTGCAGTTGATAAAAATTTTTGAGTGGTCGAAATGGAATGTGAGAGTGTTTATTCTTGTTTGAAACATGATGCTATTTGGAGTTGTCCAGCACACAAGATATCCGCAGTTGTGTCTGTTTCACTGCTATGGCAATTTAGGTTTATCCTGGCACCAATCATGCACGTGTAGCATCCTTGAATTGTAGATGATGTAACCTCACACTTGTCCATTGTGTGAGTGGTTGTGAGCTTGAAATGGTTCATCGTTATTTGAACTTGAAGTGAAGAGTCGATGTGCGTTTGGCTTGGGCCAGACCTGCTGTGTTTGTTACAATTCAAGGGATCTACGCACACATGCATCTGAAAGCCTCGCATGCTTAATCTGTAGACATCTGGCAAATGGCTAAGTCGCGAGGATGTGGCGATTTCGCGAAATCGGGAGAGATATGCCTTAGGCTTTAGGCCTAGCTTTTTAATCTGATTGATCTGCTCCTTGATATTGACTTTGGCAATCCGAGTGAGGAGAGCTAAGTTCGGTAATTTTCTAAAACTAGAGGCTGGAAAAAACTGAAAATCTACGGTTATACTCCTTAGGGCTTTTAGTATACAATTGTATGAGTGAAAACAGCATAACCTCGTTTTTGTATGAGCATAAAAATTTTCGTTTGCTCGATTTCCAAATGAGGAAGAAAATCAGGAACGGTACATATTAGTGTCTGATGTATTGTGCAATTTTTTATGAGCAAGTTAACGACTCGTAGGGTTTCTTTCAACAACGACATGGATTTTTCGCAATTTTTTGAGCCTTCAGTACGACTCAGATTTTGGATGCAAACTTACAGTGGGTCGAAGTTGGTGCGAACTTTTGCACAACACCTTGTAGAGCTTGCCTTGCTTCATACGGTGTCTCTGACCTTATTGAATATCTGAGTTGTATGACTTATCGCCGTGAGAAGTGAAGTGTCTTGAGACTTATGTTACAACCTAATACCTAATAACTAAAAAAATGTTTCCCAAATCTCGTTCTCTCCCCTCTTACGTCTAACCTACATTGAGATTAGAAACCCGGCCTTAATTGTGTTTCCTCACTTAAGCTTTACTCTCTGTTTTTTCGTACTGTATACGCAACGACTCCCGGTATTCCAAGAATAAACATGATAATTAAGCTCTGTGAATGTCAGTGTGATGCGCTTTCGAGTTTGCAATATTTAGCCCATGCCATTCTAAAGTACAAAGAAATGACAGAAGGCAAATTAAAATGCGCTCACGCGCATTCGATCATGTCATACACTGAAAAACACTGTGTTCCTATAACGTGGAAATTCGAGGGGGTTGGCAAATACCTTACCAGCAAAAGTTCTCATGTATATTTGATACGTAACTCACGTGGTCATTGCGTAAAACATAGGCTGTGTCCCTATCGCACTTACGACGCTCAAACTTTTCAGAATTTTCACAAAGCCGTGTCAAGCGTGAGTTCAAGCTTAATTTCTTCGAGAACGATTTGCCCTCGCAAAACTACTTTAAAATCCTTCCTTTTTAGAACCTTATAGAGTGATGTTCCAAGAAATACCATGTGAAGAAGTTTTCTATGTGTCACTTTTGTGCGCCGCATTTTCAACTTTTGCTCATGACAATGCACGAAGGGGCAACTTCTCGCAATGGAGAGTCTGTCACCTTTATCTTATTATGGCATGAAAAAGTCATAAGCTTGCTAGAGTGGATCAGGCACAAAGCTACCAAAGCTATTTTAATCTGGGCTTTGAACTGTGTCTATCCTGTGTAAAAGCTTTTTTGCCCAAGTTTTATTCGTTATTCGAACATCAAAGAGTTGCAACATATATGAGCCTTGCTTTATCCATGAAGTGAAAGCACTTAGGATGAAAAACGATGGTCGGAACCTTGGCAGCACTTGTCACTGACCAGTGGTTATACAAAGCGCAATTTCCATGCCAGTAATGGGTCAATTTGTCGTTAGTGAAAAAAGTTAGCTTTCATCTACAAAAGTATACTGATTATTTTCCAAAATGACAATTTCCAGACTCTAGCAAATACCAAAAGTAGCAGGTACTGCGTTGAGGGGTTCACAGATATAACTTCAAGTGCTCCACATCGTAGCTTCTTTTTGGTAAGCACGGTAAAAAATGGAGTTTGCGATATACTATAATGCTCTTTTCTTTATTTGTTTCCATCTTTTCTACCTTATTTACAAATCGAGATTCGAAGAGGACCTTTGCTAATTTTTGAATCTTCTTGGTAAAATGAGGACTAGTCGGTTTAGCAGCATGAGTTCTGATGAAGTTTTGACTTTCATATGATGTGAAACATCATGCATTGTGCACTTACTATTGCTATGCATAGCTCTTCGGCAGTGAAAGTTGTGTACAAAAAATGCTTTCCGCAACAAAGACTACAAGATAGTAAGCAGGTGATGAAAAATAGCTCAAGTCTGGGGCATTATGTGTCAACCTCCCGTTCGGTAGGTGTACCCGTACACCGTAATCCAGTTACGGGCGTGGCCGAAAACGTTAGCAAATTGAAGGATTCAACCAAAAGTTATCGGGTAAGATCTAATAATTATTATGCTGCAAGTGATTTGTCTGATTTGAGATCTGATTTGATTCAGTTAATAACAAGAGCTTCGAAGCCCGATCCCCCCAGTCCGGGCTTGGAATCTCTGTGAACACCACGATTAAACCACGTCAAATCAAATCCGACAACTCTTTTTTAACATAACAAATATCAATCAGGGAAAGCGCCTTTCCACACAATTTATACATAAACGAGATTGGGTGGGGGTGTCCAGGCATTGCAAACCCACCCGATTCTACCTGACCGGGCTCGTGCACGGTCAGGCGCCTACGTTCGCGCATCATTGGCCTTGAACGCCTGCTTCTGACTGATTACAACTTGCGGGAGCACCAACTTAAACGGGAGATTGGTATATGCCGCTCCTGGCAATGTTACTTGGACCAATGGCCACCTCAAATCCACTTGAGTGAGGATTTTAGCTTATACGCACACGAGTCAATTTCTTGTTTCAGAATGCCAAAGCCAGAAATGCTAGAAATGTCAAAAATTTCATTGTGGCAAAACTAAAAACTAAAACATTAAATTTGAATTTTTTCAAAATGCGTGGGAAGATTGAAGACTTGAGAAGCGGACGTTCGTCTCGCCCACCAGTGCGAACCTAACCAATCACCGTTCCGAAGAACTCCGCCTACGGGCATATTCGGAACCAGCGACATGAGAAGGCCCCGGAAAGACAAAAACATGGAAGTCACGATTTTGGGTAGACTATGCATTGAAGATCGTAGGAAGCAAGCTTCAAAGAAAGCAAGTTTATTTATTCTGTAGCAAGACTTGCAACATTCCGGGACCGCTATGTCCCATTCTGAAAAGGTCTTGTGCTATTGCGTCGCGGTGGTTGCGCTTGCCAAAAAATAGCTTCTTCAGAAATGGCGAAAAAAAATTGCGACTGTTAGCTGCGTGTCGCTGGCCCTTCTGTCTTTAAATTTTGAAGTTATAGAAACGCATCTGATATTGGACTCGAGGCTATTCTGTTTCCAAAAAGTTTCCAGATGAGCAACTACTTTCATTCGATTGATTATTTGGTTGTAAACCTGGCTCAATCAGATTTCTTTGTGCATCTGCACCCTGACTCAACATGCAGCATTGGTTCAAAGCTGGTAATTTTCATACTAAATATTCCTGGATTTTCCGCTTATTGTACTATATGTTGCAGCCATAATCTTGCTTTAACATGCTGGTCGTCTTTTCATGACAAGCGCAATTTTTATAAAGAGTCAGAACAGCTTTTTGAAGCTGCGCCTGCGTCTCGCGCACAAACTTTGTCTGCAGGACATTTTGTAGTTTCTCTGACGGCCACGGTTGGAAATTTCAATCAGACTATAGCATCTTCATAAAGAGGTTTTGAACAGAATCGCTTATATACCTATCGCTGAGTTCAACTTGCATTAGCTTGGGATTGCAAAATACACTCGCAAATGAGTTTAGCGAACCCTATAGTGCACCAAATTCGTCTCAAAAAATTACTGAAAGCTGCAGTCGATAGAATTTTGAAGGACTTTGAAGAGATAGAAAGACAACTCATTTAATCCACTTATTTGGCTTCTCAATGTGACGTATTTTTCATTTCATGCGATTCATTACAATATTATTGCCTCAGCTTTCGCTGTTTTTATAAGTATTGATATGCTCAGTGAAGTTAAGATTTGTATTTTTACACGCTGTTTTATAGACGTTTATCGCCCGGAACCACCCCTCCCGCTTACCAGACCCGGCTTGAGAGGTTTCATATGAAGTCTCTAACAAACCGTCGTGCTTTCTTGGATCTTGTATTCTGTTTTCAAGTTCTGAAAAGAGAGAAAAAGCTAAAAGCCAGTAAATACTGGATTTTTGTTCCTACAAGCGAAAGGTCAGGCTCTTTTAACCTGCAATATCCAAGAATCTGGCACAGGAAATACTTGCTGATGTTCAACAACGTGTTCTACAGGCCGGCTAGGTGGCTTTCGCACCTCCCGGTTGAGACCACTAGTGCAGAGAGTAGTCATGTTTTCAAAAGTAGACTGAGAAGGCTTGACTTGTCAAGTATCGCTAACACTGATTGTTGCATGACAGGGCGAGCCTTCCGCATTAGACCTTTTGGGCTTCCATTTGGGTGCTTTGGACGTGCTATGATGGCGAATGGAATCCCTTTGGGCTTTGTTTTCTATCAGTTCTTCCCCATTTTACCTCTAAAGCCTGTCTTTTCAAGTGCTCGTTGATCTTGCATTGACTTGCGGGTTCAGTCATGCTACTCAGTCACGGCTGTAAATTATTTCTTTGACGCCTCTGGTGTATCTACTCACGTTGCGTCATACTTGTATTTTCGGTGTACTCGCTTTGTTCTAGTTACCAACACAGTTTCATCAGCATCTTGGTCCGAGTCTTTTTCGCTCAGCTATCTAGTATCCAATCGTACAGCTTGCTATTTCAACAAATGGATTGAATGTGAATCGTTTCACCTATGGGGTCATTGGGCCTCCCCAGCATTCCGGCTAGGTTGGGTTATGGTTATTATACCTGTGCCAGACCTGCCTTATAAGCTGCCGGATTGCTTTCAAGAGTAACTAAAGATCGTTCCGCTGGCAACGAGGGGCATGCGTCCCATCTCCATGGATTCAAAGTTTTGGAGTTATAAATCTCAATGCCCACATCTGCATACTTACCTATTAGCCTATCAACATATTCAGTGCAAGCTGTTTCATCTTCTCACATTAGTCTGATTAGGATCAGACTCGAACTGACATAATGTGTCTGCATTCGTTTACATTTCTTGTTCCTTTCCGCTGCATTACTAACTTCTTGATGTATCTTTTTTTATGGAACGCCTTGAGCGTACAAATGAAACGAAATGAGTAGGCTTGTAGCTGTCAAGAAGTTATGGCGGACCTTTTTTTTACTACATACGATTTCGAAGTATGCATACTTCGCTGCTAAGCAATGGATGCCTCGATATAACTACCAAAATTTATGATAATTTGAGGAGTGTTGAACTACGAATGAATAATTAGAAGTAAGTAGGTAAGCAGCCAAAATGAAGAGCTTCCGATTTAATTTCTCTATTTTAGAGTCCTCAAATCATCTTGGAAAATCAATGCTTTTCATGAAAGGTAGCCCTCAAAAGCTATTCTAGATCAAAACTCTTTATTTCGTCCAACGCTCAGCAATAAAATTCCAAACTTTGAATTTACATTTCATAGATGCATAGTTTTCAGTTTCTTATGAAAGCGTTTTATATTGCCACAATCGCGAGCTCCGTTGATTCCCAATATAATATTCTTAAAGAAGTAGCTTTTCGATTGAAAAGCAGAGATATTTGTTGGACTGTTTGAGTTACTCAGTTACACTAAGCAAAATTCAGCATTCATTCGGCTAACTGAACGTTGAGAATGATCTCTCACCATCAAATGCGACCAGCTTCTCATAAGTACTTCTGCGACGCACACCCCGCACTGCCGATGCGCTTTTCTATCTAGCCGCTAATAGAATTTTTGTCTTTCTCTCGCAACAGACTTCGCTGTTATGTATTCTCTCTGTTCTAGATGTAAACGACCCACGAGAACTTCCCTGGTGAGTTTGTACGAGCCTAAACAGTCCTGAGAGAATTTGCTTTACTAATTCCTCGTTTTTCCTCGATAGAGATTTGAAATTCCAAAGGAATGTCTCTCTAAAATTTCTATTACAGAGGAATCCATTACTATCGTCTATCCATTACTTCCGCAATATTAGGTTCTCCTAATTCTCCTTTAATACGCCAGTGCAGCTCTGCACCTACAGTTGTGATCTCATGCTTACACTTTTTTCAAATCCACAAAAAGGAACGTTTCAAATATACTTGACTTTTTTGCTACTACGTTTCATTAATTTCAGCCATCACCGGTAGTTCCGAATTAAAATTTATGAGAGTGACTGGGTTGTAAAAGCTTCTTCTTGTCTAAGCTTTTCTAAGCTAAGACTGGAGGATTCCATTTTCATTTCACGTCTATCCCTACACAGCAATGGTTTGATGTCCATTGGTGAAATGAGAAGCGTTAAAGCCGAGGCTCGTTGCGAGTGCGACCAAAGTTACCTGCGGAAAGGTGGCGGGAACGCACGCACATTGTAGCTCACAGTTGCTTTTAGATGAAGTAGGAGCCACCGTTTAGAGGTTACGCGCAGGTTAGAGCTTGCATAACCTCGGTAGTGGCTGAAATTCGGTATTTGAGATTTCCGGATAAGACTGCCTCAGACTCTTTCACCCCACACCTCTTGCGAATGTAACTCGAACGGCTTAATCCTGACACACAACGGCTTCCCCGTTTCCAGATTTTTGTAAACAGTAGGTCCGAAAATCTCTGTGAGAAAAGTTTTCTGGTTGGTTTAAGAGTTAGTTCAAGACGAGAAAAGGAAAAAAAACAATCTTCTTGGAAAATTTGCTCATAAAGATTATCAGATTTGCTAACCCGAGAATCACGTTCAATTTGCAAGGCAATCCTCTTACTGCAGAGCTACGGCGGATAGATCTCAGAAAAACAAAAATTTACATTGAGAAACTTTTGGCATCTATAGCTGGAAACTCGGGAAGCTGCTCTATTAAATGATGCCTATGAAAATGCTCATTCTACAAAAAGCGTTGATTTGCGTCTTTACAGATAGTTAGCAAAACATAAGTGAAGACCACAGATTAAAGCAAAACCAACTTAATTTTTTTCCAGTCTAATGTCGCTACGACTAATCATTGGAGTGTCTGTAGCCGCGCACCTTCATTCGAATAAATTTATTGTCCACCATCTCTTCTCTTTCTCGCCTCCCCCCCCCCCCTCCGTCGAAATTCTGGGACCACCAGGTAACTACATATGAAGATACAAAATGTCGCTATTAAGAAATGCCATATTGTGCCGGTTTTTATCCATACAACAATTTTTTTTATCAAAGATCACCCTCTCAAAATATGAAATCAATGGCTGACAATCACGAATTTAGCAGTACGGATGTAGATAAGACAGCTGTTGATTTTTCTATGACGTTATTTCATGCTCCTAGTAACTGGAAATGAGGGACGGGCTATATAAGCTGAATGGTGCATAATTAACTTCACCGATCGCTAAACTTCGCGGTTCTCTTTTTTGGAACCTACATGACTTAACACCAGGGACAAGCAAGGGGTGTGGCACACGATCGCTAATTACGACCCCTCCCCCCCTGATTGCTGTCTTAATAAGACCCCCCCCCCCCCTGAACCATACACTTAAAGGCACC
The DNA here is from genome assembly GCA_958299035.1 of Cylicocyclus nassatus. Classification (NCBI taxonomy): domain Eukaryota; kingdom Metazoa; phylum Nematoda; class Chromadorea; order Rhabditida; family Strongylidae; genus Cylicocyclus; species Cylicocyclus nassatus. Next base: position 34,037,166 of record CATQJL010000316.1, read on the forward strand.
GTCCACCCAAAGTGAGGGTTGATGAGATTTCGGTGCATACTAGTGTGGGCCCCCACACTAGGCAAACCCCCAAGTAGCGCCGCAAAATACTCCCTCCGAAGCGAGAAATCCGCTCCGGAAGGGACGTAACCGGAGGTGGTCACTCCGCCCACTTTGCAAGCGCGCTGATATACGCAGGGCGTAATTTGCAAACTAGTCACGAGCAATTATGCAGTCGATTAGGAGTATTAGGAAATGGAAAAGAATTCACTTGTCTGCAAAGCAATTCCATCAAATAATTTAATAACACGTCATGATCAACGTACAGCAATAGCAAGTGAGCTGCGCAGAAATGCGTGACAGATTGCAATGATCCAATAGTATGTAGTAACGACGACAACGATCATTTTGACTACAAATAGTTTCTGAACTTGATGTAACTACATTGCAATGAAAAAAAAACTCACGTTCTCTTCGCATGTTCATCTTGTTTCATTGAGCAAAGCGTCAGCTATAAAAAAAGATCATGTTTACATCAAGAAACAACTATGCCGGATGCTGATGATAGCTATACTTGGAAAAACAACTTTATCGTAAATTTGGTCATGATTGAATAAAAAACGAACGGTTAAGAATACTAATACACGAAATAACACTAGAAAAACTCCGATTAGTCGCCTACGACGAGGCAGTGTACTGCGCTGTGCGTGTAGTAGCTCCAACGGTGCGCCTGCAAAGTGGGCGGAGTGACCACCTTTGGTTACGTCCCTTCCGGAGCGGATTTCTCGCTTCGGAGGGAGTATTTTGCGGCGCTACTTGGGGGTTTGCCTAGTGTGGGGGCCCAAACTACTATGCACCGAAATCTCATCAACCCTCACTTTGGGTGGACGGTGCCTTTAAGATAGCATTACTTGAAGGCCCTGTCAAACATAATGGGCAACATACCCATAATTAGCATGTCAAATAACCCCTGTAGACAAATTGTGAGCGAATTCTGAAAATTCAAGATACTAGGCTACCTAAGTGAAATGGTCAAATTCCAACATGGTTAACTTTGTTTCAAAGGTGAATTAGCTATCCGTTTTTGCACTCAAGACAAAGCACTACTCCTTCATTGTCCATCTCAGGAATCCCGCTTCAGAAGACCTCCAAACTGTGGAATTAGAAGCCAACCAAAATCTCGTTTTTCCCATTTTTCGCTTTTGATCGCTGTGCTTTCACCAAATATTACTCAGAGCTAAGAAGACGAATCAGGCTCCAAACAGTTTTATGGAATCTACAAGGTTTAGGCTAGTAGATTCCATAGGACGGTTTGGAGCCTAATTCGTCTTCTTAGCTCTGAGTAATATTTGGTGAAAGCACAGCGATCAAAAGCGAAAAATGGGAAAAACGAGATTTTGGTTGGCTTCTAATTCCACAGTTTGGAGGTCTTCTGAAGCGGGATTCCTGAGATGGACAATGAAAGAGTAGTGCTTTGTCTTGAGTGCAAAAACGGATAGCTAATTCACCTTTGAAACAAAGTTAACCATGTTGGGATTTGACCATTTCACTTAGGTAGCCTAGTATCTTGAATCTTCAGTCGCTCACAATTTGTCTACAGGGGTTATTTGACATGCTATTTATGGATAGGATACGAATATCATCTTATCACTATTATCAGATTACCCAACTACGACCCCCCCCCCTTTGACTCCTCAATACGACCCCCCAGGTGTGGCGTGCCGCACCTCACGTTTGACCCTGCTTAACACACATTAGCTAAAGCACTAGGTATGTTAATCTCACCAGCCATTCGATGTTGCTCTTTATCTTAAGCTAATGATGTAAAAGTTTGATTTGATGTAGCTAACAAGAATGTTTACCCATTCTCTTTCTCTCTCCGCATTCAATCGCATACGGAACGGCGCCAGGCATACCAACAGGAAGCGGCGTCAAAAAGCTAGCGTGAATATCAATACGTTGTACTTTACAGTTTGCAATAATCCAGGCCGTGACATTTTGAAGTACAAACAAGTGACAGGAATCGAAATGATTGGCATGCACGCGCACTCGATCATGTCATACAATGAAAATCATTTCGTTCCTGAAATGTTGAAACTCAAGGGGTTTGCACATTGACCAGCAAGAGTTCTTATGTACTTCAACACGCGTTAAACACTGCTGCCTCTCTACTTAAACATGCCTAATTGATCATAATTCTGAAAATTCCCCGATTTTATCCATCAAAGGATTTTCAACAGACAGCTTGTTGGACTTTTTCCCGAACATTTCAAAAATAAACTTTATTCAATGCGCGAAAAAGTTAGATAATCTCTTGAAAAGAAAATCTCTTCAAAGCCTTCTCAAAACCTTTCCTCAGCTTATTAGTTCTTATCAGGGCGTCACCTCGCCTTCGCAGGGACTGGCTTGCACTGGCCATTACGGAAAGCTCTGGCACACTTACAGTGGAGGTTTTTCGTTATTCGCGAACGAATGACCGCTAGGTACTAACAAAAATAAACCCCTTTATTGCCACTCTCACATGCTTCAAACCATTGTAAATATTTCGTCAGTGTAATTTCGCAATAGACCAACTCCACAGACCGACAGATTAGGGGCTTATCATAAATCACGATTGTTGGCATATTGGGCTGCAAACCAGTTCTACAGAGTGGTATTGGAATTCACTCAAGTGCATGATGTGATGAGGTTAGAGATTTGATACAGCATATGAGGTTTATCTTGTTGAAAGTCAACACGACCACTTTGCATGAATAAACTACAATTCAAACTAGTTTGGCTCTATGATTTCAGCGGAATTCGAATTTTTATAAGACATAGCGAAAAGTCAAAGCAGAGTTACCTATACTTATCGTACAGTAGAAAGTGCGTGCCATACTCGTAGGTGTGGCACACAACCGCCGTAGAAGTCCCCTTCCCCCTTTCTTTCCTGAGTTTTGTCTCAATAGACCCCCTTCTCCCCCCCCCCCCCCCAGCATTATCGTTTACTCAAAGTAGGCATAATCTAGAAGCCCTAACAAATGAGTAACATGTTTGCAATCAGGTACCCTCTGCTCTGTTCAAATTTTAACGAATTGTTAAAGTCCCCGAATATTGAAATAAATATAGTTTCTAAATACTCCGGGAGATACAGAAAGTCGCAGGTAACATCTAAAGAGTTGGCAAATACACGACAACGAGTTTGACGTGCTCACCAGAACAGGCCCTCTTTACTGAGCTTTGGTTAATTTTCCCATTCACTGAGGCTGATCATGGCCTTATAATATCAAGACCTGTTGACCTGATAAAGTAGTGTGGTTCGAAACCAAGATTGCCGTAGGGTACGTTTGAAAATCACAGATATCAAAAAATGTGTAGCACATTTGTATTTTCTTCGATAAATTTTTGAATTTACTTGCAATAATACAATATCTGGAAATGGTGAGAACCATCTGGACGATCGCTAGGCGAAAGAGTAAAAGTCTTAAAAGATAGCTTTTTCTCTAATCTCTTATAATTAACCCAAACCTACCTGATCGTTATAAATCTGAAGACCCAGTATTCACTAGCTTTGGTCTGGTTTCAAGGCGCAAAAATCGGAAACAGAGAATAATTCATTGTAATACGTCTGTATTCTAAACTCTTAAGCTTAGGTATATTCAGACGGGAGTTGTAAGACAGTAAAGCTTGGGGATACTCAGATTTCGAAAAATATCCATAGAACAGTAATCTCGTAAAAGTTTTGGTTTTTTTTTCAACTCTGTTGATGTTTCGTTTCAAAATTTGGAAATATAATGGACTCCAAATACGGAAAGTGTACTCAAGATGTAGTAAAACTTAACTTCTGTACAACTTTGAGAAGACATTACAATTTTGCTATGTATGCTTCCAAAAGTTGTGAATAATAAATATTAGGTTGTTACATAAGTCTTGTTACTCATAAATTAAATAGGGCTCCAGAGGTACGGTTCAATAGAGCAAAGCAAGCTCAGATGGTATGAAAGTTTGTACCAGCTTCGATCCACCATAAGTTTGCATTCGGAATCTGAGTCGTACTTGAGGCTCAAGTAAGGGAAATTTATATCTTTTTTCAGAAAATTTCTACAGATTTTCATCTGGCTCACACAGATTGTATACCACATCAGAGACTCTTATCTACCATTGCTGTATTTTTCTTTCATGAAGATCGAAAAAACGAAAATTTGTTCTTATTCAAAAAACGAAACTATGCTGTTCAAACTCATGTACTAATTGTATACTACAAGCCCTTAAAGTTATAACCGTAAATTTTCAGCTTTCCACAAGCCCTAGATTTCGAAAATTAGAAAATTTAGCTTTTCTCGTTCGTGTGTTCAATGCTAAACTCGGTATTTTTTGAAAACTATGGCTTGTGAAACTTGACTGTGGTGTGCAATCTGAGTGAACAAGTTGGAGCTGCAGAGGGTTTTCCTTTTTAAACAAAAATATAAATTTTTCCTTATTTTCTGAGCCTTCAGTGCGACTCATATTCCAGATGCAATCTTACGGTGAGTCGAAGCTGGTGTGAACTTTTGCACAGCATCCTGTAGAGTCTGCTTTGCTTGAATAGTACCCTGATTCCTTATTAGAATTACGGAGTTTGCGACTTATCGTTGTAAGAAAATCAAAGTGTAAGCAGACTTATGCAACAGCCTGATACATTCCCTTTCCTAACGTTCTTCCCGATGAGACTGCTAAGGCGGGCCAATTCTACACTTGACGCTAGCTGACGCGTGTTAGTAGAGGGCAGCACAGAGTCACGTTACGGAAGGATAAAGCACCCATGCGCTGTTTACTTAATGAATAATATCCTGTACATGCAAGAACATTGTAAATAAGAAAAGATGTGGAATAGATGTTTGCTAACATTTTGAAAGAAGTCTTCAGAAAAAGCACTTTATAACGCACCATTTTACACCATCTGTCCTTAGTCTGGGTGATGAAGAACTGCTTGGTGGTTATTCAAAATGTGATAGTCGCACAAATCCTGTGCTATATTATCTTAACTCAAAGATTGCTCAATCAATGATAGATCAGCAATAATTCTGCTTTGCTTAAAAATGGAAATTCAAAGAAGAACTTAATGCCGCTTTTTCTGTTTGTTTCTTTGTGTGATATGTTGTAGTAGTTAAAAAAAAAAGACTTTTCCCGAAAGTTTTAAGTTTCACGTGAAATGAAATAGTCTCAATGCATTTGGTCGAAGAGTTTTGCTAGTTTGCATAACTCTTCGACCGTGGAAGCCTTACACGAAAAACGTGTTGTCTCTCATTGAAAGCTATAAAATACTAAGCATGTGTTGGAAGCCAACGCCTCAAAACTGGTGTGTTTGCTTCTGATAGCCACGGTCATAAGATACCGTTTTAAATAATACACGAGTACGAAGCCCCAAAAGTACCATTGCATTACACCTCCTATGAAAAACTAGAGGCAAACCATTGGCTTTCCTACCGTATGAATACAAAAGAGTTGCTGTGCACTAGTCGAGCAACAATTACATTTTGCCTTGATATACATACGGCCTTTAGAAAATTGAAATACTGACATCGGCCGGGGATAGAAATTAAAGGATATCTGCCCCTGTGACGGGATATTGAACTGCCTACTGTAACCTACCAAACGTCGCACTTTTGCCTTCTCGCTTCTATATTTCTGACTTCTGATATATCAGTGTGATGATCTCTTATGCAATATCGCAATGTTATAATATTTTATCTAGTGTTTTGAACAAACTTCCAGAAAGATTGCTAATTTCCGTTCGGCACCAAGCTGTGACTCCGAGTTAGAGTCTCTCAGTTTATAATGATGTTGCGAGTACTATTCCTACGAGTTCCTCAAAAGAAATTTGGAGTTCTCCTGCTATTTCTAATTCACAATAAGGGCTTTTTTAAGTTTTTTTTTTGGAAATGTTTGTTTCGGAAGAAGAAATTGACTCGTGAACCGTGGATAAGCTAGAATCACAACTCAAGTAGATTTGAGATTTCCAATTGAACTCCAAGTGATACCGAATTTTCTCAAGGGAAAATAATATCCAACGATCGTTTTACTTTTAGTATGTAGCATGTGTTATAGGATTAAGGACCCTTATCTCACTCAGAGTTATGCTGTTATTTGAGGGTACCACTCATTGAAAGGACAAAAGTGATGTTTCTTCTCGAAAAAGTGTTTGCACAGGAGCAGTATCGTTTGGTGCCAAAGAAGGAGACTGGTTTGTTTCGTATGCTGGATTGTCGAAGCATAAGAGATTTGGTTTTCGTTGTTGCGCTTATTTTTGCCTTTGTTTTAAATGCGACTGCTTGCATAAAGCAAACATAGCTCGAGAGCGTTTATCTAATACAAAAATTTCAATATACCAGACAACTCCGAAGGCCTGATTTACAAGTCTTTTTCCCTTGTTAGCATCTCCTATGGAATAGTTGTGGTGGCAAACCTTTGGTTTATACATTGAAAGTTAAAGTGATAGACGTATTGCCTTACAGCATTTAGGAAAGTTGCCTTCTGTGGTTTTAATAATTTGCATAGCTTTTCACAGTCAACAGCAAAAAACATCATTTGTTAATGCGCCTGCGGTCAGGGCTCCACAAGCTAAAGCGACGACTTTTTTGAAAAGTACCACCTCTGACCTCGCAAAATTTTTCGAAGTACTTTTTGGCTGAGCTCCCACTCACTCTCCACTTGTCTTTTGTATTTAACATATTGACGACCGTGCAAATTTTTAGTTGGCTGCCTTTTGGGGCAGGGACCTTTTTACGAACCAGCCCACTTTCTCAACTATGATTACGCATACTGCCATCTATAGTACACCTACAGTAGATCTGAAAGGCTGACAAGAAAGGTAGAGGTTATCCTTAGATTCTGTGCAAAAGGAGGCTCATGAAGTGAGTTTATTTCAGATTAGTAGTCTTAATCAAAAATTTAAGCTTTGAATGGTGTGTCAAGCGGTCCCACGCGGTAGTCATTGCTTGACACACCATGTGTGTCAAGCGGTCGTCAATGTGTTAATCTGTTAATCAACCTTAGGGAAAATGATTAATATGAAACACTAAAGTGGCGACTCTTACCACTTATTCCGATAAAAATATCTGATACCTTGTGCGAGCATGCGCTCACTGCGTATTATCGCAGTCGCACCTTAACCCAGTGTCCATTCCAACGTTTCAGAACAGTTGGTCAAGGGTACCATCCACATGTTTTCATCAACTTCTCAGCCACAGTTCAAGACACAGTGCAGAAAAGCTCACTCTATATTTCTGCTTGTACGTTGTAAGGAAACGTTTACTTGAGAGCACACCCTTTCCCTTCACGAGGTTTTGAAGCAGGTAAATAAAGGTTCTGATTGTCTAACTCCAAAAGAGTCTGGATAAACAATTTATAAAGTTCCTTTGTGACTGTTTCTTTGCATTTTAATCTGATGGGGAAAATCACCTAACGTAGGTCGGCTTTTGAAAAACCATACCTGTATCAGGAACCAGCTTGAAACGCTGAATCCAAATATCTTGTCACTAGCTGCGAAGCATTTTCTGAACAAAGTTATAGCTTTTTTCTTTGCAAAACTTGGATGCCGATTTACAAAGACTACGTTATCAACATTTAGAGGTAATGCACAGGCGTAGTGTTCCCTATCAACACCAAAAGACTTGGCTCGATGCTGTTTCAATATTCCGGCACATTTTCTGAGCAGATTTCGACTTACAGGGCTTATCAAATGAAGTGTCGTTTGCCCCAGCATCTTCACTTCCGCGCTGGATTCTGCGTCTCTTCCGCGGAACCTTCAAGAGTACTTTTCGAGGACGAGCGTGGGAGAGGCGGAGCCTCAAGATCGAAGTGATTAAGTCCAGTCGGGAGTGGAGATGCTGGAGCAAGCGAGACTTTATTTGATAATTCCAGTATAGGCTAATTTCCCACGTTCAGTAGTCCGTCAACGGCGCGTAGTAAAAAACTCATAGCTCTTTTCAGAATGATACTTTACAGCTAAACAACACATTTAGACTCAGCCAATCTGATTCCGATCATACGTGCCGTTCGTCAAAAGTTAGGTGCCTGAGTCAAAGTTAGGTTCACTCAAGTTAGGTGCCTTCCCTTGTGAGCTTCTCCTTACCCCCCCCCCCAAGGGTCCCTCTGCTTTGTCCTGAGTAACCACAAGGCCTGACTGGCTCTGCCTGCGAGTCTCACAACTAGACAAGGGGATCGGTATAATAAAGATTGACTGTGAGCGTGGTATCCATCATCGACATTATGACCAGTCACCAAATCACAAATGGGAAATTTCGTTCTCTTCATTTCCTGAAACAAATCCTTACTCCGTACCCCTTTGCAATGTCGTACCTGCTCTGCAGAAAGTTGACTGCACTAGAAGTAATGTCAAGCAAAATAGTTTTGCAAACATACTATATCATTCTGATCGCCATGACTAGGAACACTGACAACGTCCCAAGATTTGAAAATCACTTCTTAAAGGCAGTGGCTCGGCAAATCTCAACCTAGTCAAATTTGCGCTTACCTGGGGTTTTTCAATACGCTGATCCCGAAAATCCACTTTTGTAAGCTTGAAAACGGCGAAAATGGACGTTTTTTAATGCCCTTCCCTTTGATATTGGACGAGTGGAGCAAGGCCAATGACGCTAAATCGTGACAGGACCCAATGTTTATAGCGTTGCGGCGGGCAGCCTCCAATGGTGAGAAGGAAATTGCCAACTCGTCCAGATGCGTGTAAGATTGGCCTGCGCGGGTAAGTTTGGGAGCGATTTTCTCGGCAGGGAAAGCATGCTGTGCAACCGGGATTGCACTGTTTTCATAATTGGGCGATAAGGAACCTACCGCGTTAAAATCCCGAGTTGCTGGATTTTGCAGATCCACTGCCTCTAACAACTAGCATTTCCGTGCGCGACTCTCTGCGTAGGAGTTAAGCACAGTTTCTTGTTTTCATCAAACTACAAAATTCTGTGAGTTTCTAAAAGTCGTAGTCTAAAAAGAGATCAGTTCGAAAATGTTCCTGAATTTTATGGAACTTTAGACAAAAACCCCGTTTTCTCTGAAAGAAAGCTACAAAAATACAGTTTTTCGGTTTTGATGGGTTATTTTTGAGATATTACACACTACACTTACTTTATTCACATTTAATATAGTTATGTTCTTAACATCCGATTTTTCTCCCGGATGATTCTGTCTGGAGAAGGTTGTGTACTCTTATGCCGCTAAAGTAAAAGCCACCAGAATACATGGATCCATGTATCGAAGGTATGGTTGTATGCATGGAAAACCAGAAGCAAATAATTAGCTCTCCTATCGTATACGAACACGGTAATGCGATATTGTAAATCCAGAGAAATTTCGAAAGCGAACTGAATTTCAATTACATTTTGGTTTAGTACATACGTACTTTAGAGAAATGAGATAAGTGGCCTTGGTGGGAAGAGAGTCAAAGAATGTTTGCCCATATAATAGGATATTTACTGCCTACAGTAGCCTACCAGACCTCGCACTTCTCTTTTCGCGCTTCTAAGCTTCTGTTTTCTGACATATCAGACAGATTACTGATTTCCTATGTAACACATGCAGTGCTATTTTATCTGAATGAGCTACTTCCAAAAATGTTTCCGAATAATCTCCTGCGTCTTTTCAAAAAGACAGGTTATGTTTTGCTGTATCCGCATTGAATTTTTTATTTTTATTTTTATTTTGAAAATGTCTATCTTTGGAGTAGACATTACCCACCGTTGTCCTGTAAGCTATAATCCTAACTCAAATAAATTTAAGATAAGCGCTGTAAGCCAGATATATTGAGTTTTCCTTACTGGTTAACGATAGTTAGTGAACGTATCGCTTTCAAAATGTACCTGAGTCATGTTTTTATATCGATTAATTTCAGAACTGTGCTTGTTACCAGCGAAACTATTCTCTGAAAGCTTAGGAGTCGTCCCTTCTCGAAGATGATGTCTTTGCACAAGGACATGAGTTTTCATTCGGTGGAATGCTTTTTTGGTGAGTATATTGGAGTACCAACAGAAAGACAGTTGCGTTTTCTTTGTTTTATCTCTTTTTGCGTTTGTTTCGATAAATATTGCCCGCATATAGCGAACGTAGCTTGAAATCAGCATTTCAAGGCGAGGCTTTTGATATATCAGACAACTCAAAGGCCACAGTTTTTAAGTCTTTCTACTTCCTCCTCTCTTTTGTTGCAGTAGTCATAGTTTATGTTATACTTTAGAAGTTGGCAGACATTTGATAAATTATATGCAGCTTGCGCTCACGACCAGTTAGAAATTTGCCTTCTTCGCTTTCAAATTGATTTGTGTAACTTCCCATTATTAACAAAAACTTGTTACTGCTACAAGCTTGTTACTGTATATCATCAGGGCTGCATGAACTGAAGTTAGAATTTCTTAAAGGAAGTTACTTTAATCTTGCAGAATTTTTTGACTCCCCTTCGACCTCTCAAAACTCTCTAAATATCTTTTTCTGTCCTTGAGCTGTAATCAACCATAGAATGAATGAGAAATATATTAAAAGATTTTTTTGCCTATTCCACTAAATTTTCAAAATTTCCTAATCCCCTTTGCGGATTATGTGCCCAATGCTTTATTATGGTCTAAACTTCACCCTCAGACTCATTGAAAAGTGACACTTGTACATTGTAAGAAATCCAGTCTATTTGAGCTCACAGTAGCTTCCATGTGCTCTCTTCTTTAAACTTGGGCATTTCTTATTGTTTGTTAGTGAAATTGTTCCGAACAGGTTTTTATGGTGGATCTTTAGTGCCTGACGTTTCGACAAATATCGTCTTCTTCGGAAGCCTTCGATCCACCGCTAAGTCAGTCAGCCCGCACGACTGTGACGGACATCACCATAAGAAAAGAGTGATGTCCGTCACAGTCGTGCGGCCTGACTGACTTAGCGGTGGATCGAAGGCCTTCGAAGAAGACGATATTTGTCGAAACGTCAGGCGATAAAGATCCGCCATAAAAACCTGTTCGGCACAATATCACTAACAAACAATATGAGCTCACAATATTTTTCTCGCCAGAAAGATGTGTTGAAGCTTGTTTAAATCGGCTAGGATGTTTATGGACACTATAAAATACTACTTGGCGTTCTCGGCTCAGCCCAGCCCTCTCATTACATCAATCGAAATCATCACCCTGTTCCTTTACAACATTTTTCTGTCCCGGTTCCATCCCTGTATGCCTGTACCCTGACTCTACTATGTCTTCGTAATCAGAAATGCATTTACATCCTTCCCCTTCTATGCGAACTGCCAGCCCTGTAGCTCACAGTTCAAAAATAATCTTTGAAATTCGTAATCCAGAATTATAAACTATTATAATGCTGAATTCGTGATCAGCATGCCCACTTACCCCTTGTAACAACTCCCAGCCCTGTAGCTCAAATTTTGTAACAAATCGATAAAAATCGATAAAATCGATGTGGATTTTTCTATAACGAAAAGTAGCTTACGACAGCCGCAGCGCTCCGAATGTGTGTGCCAAGTTTGGTCTGAATGGTTCAGAAATGGAATTTTCTATTCTTAACATACGTACAGGCAGGCGGACATACAAACAGACAAACAGACATTTAGCTTCATGTATAAAATATTCTGAATCTGATGTGGTTCTCTAAGCTTCTCTTCTCCTTTCCCTGGCGCGATTGCCTCATGCTCAAGCTCACCGGTGCAAAATGGGTGCGGGATACAGTAAGCCAGCTCGGAGCCCGTGTCGACTATGGCGGCGAGCTTTGGCTGCGAGGTCTTTGTCGCGTATAACGCACGTCCTCCCCCTTCTTCTCGCCCCTTCCCCCCCCCCCCATCAAACCGTATCCTCTACTTTGTCCACCAAATTATATTTGGCTTGACTCGGTTCCATGACGCGCCTATCGTTTCTACTGCAAAAAGCCTTTTCAGAATCTCAGTGAGTCTTGCAGACACTCCTTCAATACGAAAGGGAAAGACAATTGAACTTGCGCTTATTCCCATACATTGCTCACTTTTCTGAGCTTTGCAGTATCACATCACACTCTCCTAAGCTTTCTAGAGGTAAAGAGTATATCTGCATTAAGGCTTTCCAATCGAACATTGAGTTTTGTTATCATATTTCCCTTTAAGCTTTCGTAAAAGCAAGGAATGATGGGGGTTTGCGGCAAGAAGAATAGTCCTACCTTTTTAAGGGGCAGCGAATGTTTGTTTGAGACCCTCGAAATAGGAGCGTCACTTTTTATACACTCTACAGTATGCGCTCGTAAAACTTAACTTTTACGAGCTTACTTCAGCAGCTCACTGTGCACTCTAAGCAATTTCGAGCGTTTCTATGAAAAGTTCCGTGCAAACAGCTAGATTTCTTACCGTATCTTTACAAAACAGTGCATTTTCAGAAGCTGTTGATAACGAGTAACCTCGTTTTGGTTTGAAGTGCACAAATCCTTTCTGACACGGAATTTTGACCTTGGCAGAGAGGAGTGTAGGTTTTGGGGCTGCTTGTACATGTTACTATTCGTATAGACTGCTTACTGTAGCATCCTAGACCATACCGGGGTGAATCACATTGTGCCCGTCTTGAATATCTGAAGCTAGGAAAACTTAAAATTACAACAAGACAACAAAGCTTCCAGGCAAACAAGCTGTGCATGTATGTGGTGGCAGAGAAGTAAAGTTGACAGTTCGCATTTAGGCCCGTATGCACGTACATCCCCGCTGGGTAGGTGAGGGGATTTGAGAGGAGATGCGTCATATCTCGCTACTCTAGGTAACTTTCTTCTTCCTTCTCTATCTTGCTTATGAAGGTTCTCATACCCTAATATCTGCGCATAATTGGCGCCAGGTTACTGGCTTAATTGGTTAGATTCTCACTATTTTGTGTGATCTCTAGCCTTCTAATTTCAATGCCATTTATCTTCCTGAAAACTTAATGGAACACTGTAAATTTGTACTAATATTACGGCTCTGCTAAAAAATGTTCATAGTATATAAGTGAAATATCAGGGTATCGAACTCTTCGGTAACTCTTAGCTCGCGAGCTAGGGATCATCGAAAAATTCACAATCTTCAGATTCCATTTCTTTTGTCGAAATGCCTAGCAGTGCCGTAGTATATCCTCAGTACAGCGTTTTCATTGACTTTTCAGGAAGATAAATTACTTTGAAAATGAGATCTACTGGGGATCACACAAATTGGCAAAAAACCATTCTTGTATGGCAGTAACATGGCATACTTATGCGCAGGTATACGTGTTTGGAAAACTTTATAAGCAACAAGAGAAAGAAGAAGAAAAGTATGTAGAGTAGCAAGATATGACGCGTCCCCTCTCAGATCCTCTCCCCTCCCCAGCGGGGCTGTACGTGCATACTATACTTGGGTCCGAATCGAATAGAAATTCGATCATTCGAATAAAACATTCGAATATATTCGTATTCGAAATTCGATATTCGGAGCTTCCATTTTCGAACAATATTCGAAACTCGAATAATTGAGAAAAGGGGTTTCGAATAAAATTCGAAGCTCGAATAATCAAAAAACAGGGTTTCGAATAAAATTCGAAACTCAAATAATCAAAAAAAAAACAGGGTTTCGAATAAAGTTCGAAAACTCGAATAATCAAAAAACGAGGTTTCGAATAGATTTTGTTCGAATGTTTTATTCGAATGTTTATTCGAATTCGTATTCGAATGTACTCCGTATTCAGATTATTCGACTTTGTTGCATAGCCAACTGCTGAGTATCAAGCTCACTTCGTCCGCATTTTTTTTCGCAAAACTCGGTAATGCATCTTTTGCAACCGGTATACCTTTGAACTGTATGGAGAGTCGCATTCTTCCGACTGCTTGCGACAGTAAAAAAATCATATGTGGATTTTGATTGATGTTTTTTCGATCAATGAGGTTGTTGAGTGAGGGAGGGCGCTGAATGTGGATAAAAATTTACTTTATCGATTTTATGGATTTTTGGAAAATCTTGAGCTACGAGGTTGGGAGTTGGTACAAAGGGGTAAGTGAGGGTGCTGATTAAAACCGAAATCTATTTTATTGATTTCAGCGATTTTTGGAAAATTTTTAGTTAGGAGTTGGTATACGAATTTATTCGAAATCCATTCATTCGATATTTTTGATTTTCCGAATTTATTCGAAATTCATTCATTCGATATTTTTGATTTTCCGAATTTATTCGATATTCGTTTATTCGAGTTTTTATTTTCGAATTTATTCGAGATTCGTTTATTCGAAATTTTTCCTTTTCGAATTTATTCGAATCCATTCATTCGATGAAAAAATATCGAATTACCCAAGTATAGTGCATACGGCCCTTAATGTGGGTTTCAGCGAGTTTACAAACTTAACTTTGGTGAAGTACGGTGGAAGTTTGAAACACTCCAAGAATTTTTCCGTAATGCAAATAATGAAAGTAGGACACTAGGCTAAGATGTTAACTGTTACATCTGTACCTATACCATACCCCGATATTTTACGTAGAAAACTTTAAACATCTCCTCTTTATCACTTGAATACCATACCTCATTATTTCATATCTTCTGTGAAATGAAAATTCAGTTCACCAATCTTCTGTGACGAAAATATTGCTATGAATTCCCAGAACTGTGTCTGTTTGATCTTGTAGATAAACACCTTCACTGAATTCGCCTTCTCCGTAAAAGGATATTCGAGGGGTGCGTAGCAAGTGTTACCCAGAGCCGCCTGGTGCAGCAGCCATCCGCCAGAGCTGGCACCAACGCCGCGGCTGAGCTACCGTAAGCGCGTTCTCGTCGTCCGCAATCTCTCGCAGAGAGATTTTCGCAGCAGCTTCGCACCTCATCGAGCTGAAGTGCGAGAATTCGCTCAGAGGTCGCGTTACTGCACATATCATATATCGATCAAGACAGCAGAAAATTTGTAGTCTATTAGTAAGATACGATACAAAAAATACACAAAAACAAAAAAGTTCAAATTCAATAAAATTTTCAAGCAATAAAAAATACACAAGGAACCTCATCACCTTCTCATAATCTAGATATTCTAAAATTTCCATCTAATTTCTCTTTCATGCAGTCAAAAATGAGCTTGTGAGTTTCGTGATTTTTCTTTTGTGTGAGGCGAATAAGTTGCTTGTGGACGCGGTCCCCGATCAGCGCTTTTAGTCCGATTTCAATGACTGTCTTAATTTCTCAAAATTCTGGATTGCAAAAATAATTTTGTGGGCATTGCAGTAATTACATCGGATTAGTAGATAAGAATATTTGGCAACAACTTGTAAAAATCCTCCCGATCTGGTAAAATCTTTAACTCTCCAGGAATACTGTTCATTTCTACCCTAGTAATTTGCGAGGATGCAGCTTTGAAAATAGGGAATTCATTAATTTTGAGATTAAGAAAAGAAACGAGGAATTGCCTAGTAAACGAACAGAATTCATTTCATAATATTAAATTTTAGATTTAATTTTATAACTATTCCATCAATTTATTTCTTAAAACTTCTTTGTTTTTGTATATTTTTACTTTGTATCTTACTAATAAACTACCCTGCCATCTTGATCGATATATAATATGTGACAATAGCGCGACATCTGAGGAAATTCTCGCACCTCAGCGCGATGAGGTGCGAGTCTGCTGCAAATCTTTCTGCGAGAGGTTGAGCACGACAAGAGCGCGTTTACGGTAGCTCAGCCGCGGCGTAGGTGACAGCTTTGGCGGCTGGCGGCACCAGGCGGCTGCCTGGGTAACACTTGCACGCCTCCCATGTTTGAGATGCAAGCTTGCACCGTTGTTAATCAAAAAAACTTGAGAAATGATCATAGCGTTCATAAATCCACAATTAATTTTCAGACTCTCCAACTTCAAAATATTATATTGCCGAAGTAACAGATAAGACTGCTGAAATGATATTTAGGTTGTCCCACAAGTTTTTTTCATTTTTGAGTTCTACCTGTAATAAGTCACACGCTTCTTATTCTAAATAGACATTAGATATCATTTGAATGAGCAAAGCAAGCTATACAGGGTGTCCCAAAAAGATGTGCACACTGTTTGATTGTTAATAACTTTCTTGCTTTCATGTCTTTTGCCGAGCTTGAGGTACCATTCTGTAGAGCAAGGATAAACTTAGATTTACAGTATGGAGGGACTTACCAGCCGCTTTTCATTACTGTAGAATTACGGTAGGAATTTCGAGGAGGATTTTCAGCAATGGAAAGCTGTATCTTGCCTCAGAAAAAAGCCAAATAAGCCAGAAACTCTTGAACTGGGTTAATCATATCGCTGATTCTAAATATGAAAACTGCACGTCAGTACAATGTTTCTTTCATGAGTTAATTCAGATTTAGGGTAACAACAATTTTCCAGTGTTCAGCAGAAATGTGAATATGCCATCAAGAAAGCTCGAAAAACTGATGGAAAGTTATGTAGTGAAATCAGAACGCCTGATAACCTTGCTACACAATTTTTTAGATTTTTTTGAAATTATCTCATCAAAAGGCTTATCCCACAGTGATGCTGTACGCTGAAAGTTCATGCCGTAATCCTACAGTAGCAACAAGAGATTGGAGTTTTGCATAATGCTGTAAATTTAAGTTTATCCTCGCTCTACAAAATGATACTTCAAGCTCGGCAAAAGACATGAAGCAAGAAAGTTATTAACGATCAAACAGTGTGCACATCTTTTTGGGACACTCTGTATGAAATGTTTATGCTTTTGCACAAGCTTTTGTCCTCAAGTTTGAAACGAAAATCTAAATAGTTTCGGATGTCTACGAAATTGGAAAATTTTTAAATTTCGTTCAAAAAAGTTCCACAGATCTTTCACGCGCTAATGCATGTACACTTTATAAGACCACTCAAATGTGCCGTTCCTGTATTTTTTTTTATTAGCTAAAAATCAAGATAGCAAAAATTTCCATGTTTTTACCAAGTGAAGCTGTGCTGTTCTTACACCGACAGTTGTGTGCTAAACCCATTAGAAGTACAACCACGTACTTTCTATGGAACCACGTGTAGTACAACCATGTACTTTCTATACTATAGATTCTTAGCTTTCTACAAGCTCTGCTTCCCGATAAATGGTGAGTTGAGTGTGGAATAACCAAGTGACGAAAGCCAACCTCAATTTTTCTAGAGAACTAGGGCGCACAGAAATAAAAATTTACGGTTGTACTTCTAAGCGCTGGTAGTGTACAACTGTCAGTGTAAGAACGGCATAGCATCACTTTGGTGAAAACATGGAAAATCTCGTTTTCTTGTTTTTTAGCTAATAAAAAATACAGCAACAGCACATATGAGTGTTTGATGTGGAGTTTATAAGCGTGAGCGAGTGAGAGATCTGTAAGACTCTTTTAAACAAAAATAAAGAAATTTCCAATTTTGTGGGCATTCCAAACTTTCTAGAATTTAGTTTCAAACTTGAGATGGATTGAAGTTGGTGCGAAAATATAAATGCCATTCCATAGACTTGGTTTGTTATTGAACGGTATTCTGATGCCTATTTAGAAAAAGAAGTATATGGCTTATCATAGCGAAAACTCAAAAGTAAAAAGACTTATGGGACAACCTAATACACTGGGTCGGTCCGAAAACTCGTTCCGTTTTTCAGACCAATCCTTAAATCACTTAGAATAATGATAGACAAACGCTCTAAACTTGGTCCAAACTTCTGTCTCTTTTTAGTGGTCGTCATATTTTCTCCCGACTTTGATGATCGTTTGAACAATCGTTAGAATCTGCAACTCATAGTTTTCACCTAACCTGAAGCATAGGTGCGATAGGGGGAGCCGGGCTCTCCCCAGGTGAAGGGGGTCTTGGCTGTTCCCGACCTTCCAGGGTGAAGGGGGTATGTGAGTCTAGGGGGGGGGAGGAAGAGAGAAAAGATAAAAAAGCGTGGTATGAAGAGCTCTAATTTGTACCTTATTTAGGCACAAATTGAAAAAAAATTGAAAATTTTCAAAAAAAAAATTAAAAAATTTAAAAAAAATTGATTATGAAGATCTGTGCTCCTGTTTCACTGCATCAACAAAAAACGAAAGCAATAAGGTTTATCCCAAAAGATGTACAAGTTAGGAACAACTTCATTTCCTGCACATCATCATCAACAACATCACTATCGCTAACGTCAGAGACAACAAGTTCGCTGCCTGAAAAATCTTCTTCTTCCTCCGAAAGGTCATCGGGGTAGAAGTAGAATTGCGTGCTAAAGCGTTCTGAGTCGAAATTGGATTTGAAACTTTCTTCTTCTTCTAAGCGCTTTTGTGATTTTTTTCCTGGCCCTCTGGGCACCAGGAAGTCAGCAGGTAGGTGACCAGTTTCTTCATACCATTTTTTAGGATATTTCAAAAAGTCGTACGGCAACAGCCTGTCTGGACACTTATACCAATCCTTGGAATGAAGTTTTTAGATAACAATGTGTTTAGTAGAAGGTTGACAAATCTTAGGTATTTGCTTAGATGCTCTATCGTTGTACGACTTCTGCGTTGTGTTCTGATAACAGAGTAGATAGAAAATTTCTTTCTCCACCTCTGCCGTGCTAGTCGGAATGGAAATTAGCTTTGCTAGTAAGTCCATCAGATTTTTGCGGTAAGTAATGGGAAAAGAGCCAGATCGCATATGCTTTCGCAACACGGGAAGGAAATAGTGCATACTTTTTTTGGGCCTTGTCGAACTCTGGCTTCACCTCCTCTGGCATACGTCCTGTTAGTTGATTAGAAAGCTGCTCAACTTCTTCTTTAACAGCATCTGCGGAATAGCCGAAAAAAGGAGGTACTATGTTGCGCGTTGGTTTTTTTTTCAATATCATAGGTCAAAATGTCACAAGGCGAATAACTTTCAAAAGCATAAAGCACAGAGTTGGGTTCGCACTCCAGCCGGGATCTAAGTGCAGTAACTATGCTTTGTACTAACACCTTCCTTTTGTTCATATCCATGTTTGTGAATTTAGCAGCCTTGAATTCTTCAACAACCTGAAGATCAGCAATGGACTTCCTGGACATTTCCTCATTGAAACTAGACAATCTGCTTGGATTCCTTATGCAGGAAATCAGAGAGTATCGCTCAATTGCCAACTCTGTATCAATGTCGACAACATTTTCGTCGGCGTAAGATTCTCCTTCTGCCTCGCTGTTGAACTGGAACACATGCGAGTCATCTGCGATTTTGTAAAGTATTTTGCCTGCCGTTTCCTCTTCAAACTGCCAACCTTTCCAAAACATTGAGGGTTTATATCAATAACATGTTATTCTTCTGAATGTCTTAGAGTTTTTGATTTATTGAAACCAACCATTCTCTACAAATCAGAGAGTGAGTCTAGGCGGTTTATCGAAAGTTATCTTCTTCAGCACTAGGTTTACAGAGTGTGGATTCCAGAAATGGGCGGGTTTTTGTGTGAAGGTGTGGAATACCAATCCCCCATACTTTTTTGAGTGTGTGCTAATAATGATGGCATAACTGTCAATCAAAAGCGCATTTTTTACCAAAAAACATAAACATATAACAACGATAAGCACGCTCAAATAGAGCGTTCCCTCACGTTCCAGTTAGTGCTGATAACGATGTCAATCCACAGCACATTTTTTACTATTGACTTGCTCCACCTCGCTCTTATTAGGTCGTCCAGAAAGTTTTTGGGCATGAATTTCAAAATTCATAACTTCTGATTTTTCCACGATTTGACTGCTTTCACTTTTATGTGAAAGGGTAAGTCATGCTTTTTATAATGACATCTCAGCTGCTTAGTAATGGTCATCTGTTGCATAAATAGAAGCGATAGAAGAAAAATGGTAAAAATTTTAATTTTCTGTGTAGGGTCATAAAAAATCGGAGACTTGCAACAAAAATCGGAGCAGTCAGTACTGTAGGTTTTTTCACCAGCTCTTTCTAACAGTGCAAAGTTTGCGCCGATTGAGCGTCTCAATAAAAAGTTATGATTTTTCTGAAAAATGCCAAAATAAATCAAATTCGCCTTTTTCTATTGCTTGCGGAAATCATAACTTTTCATGGAGACGCTCAATCGGAGCAAACCTTGCACTGTTAGAAAGAGCTGGTGAAAGAACCTACAATATCGACTGCTCCGATTTTTGTTGCAAGTTTCTGATTTTTTTTGCTACACAAAAATTCAAATTTTGAGTGATTCTGGTTTTGAGCTTCTATCTATGCAACAGATGACCATTACTAAGCAGCTGAGATGTCATTATAAAAAGCATGACTTACCCTTTCAAATAAAAGTGAAAGTAGTCAGATCGGTTGGAAAAATCAAAAGTTATGAATTTTTGAAAATCGTGCGCAAAAACTTTCGGGACGACCTATACAATGTGTTGGCTTTCATGGGTCACCGAAGCAAATGATTTTTAGAGCCGGGAAGCAAAGAAGCCCTAACATGCTGTATACCATTCGAAAGCTGAGATCATGGAGAATCGAGGTGGACCGTCGAATTTTTTCTAGGTCTTCTGTGCCGCGAGATATGAGGGATTTATTGTGCTTTAAAAATTAACTGATTTTGTGTCCTCACTTTCTGCTCTCCAGATGAATGCTACGAGAAACTCGACGGTCTACATTTGTTAAAGAAGACTTGCTCTTTAACACAGATAGATAATCAGCAGTGATTGTGTCTTCATTTGGCAGAAATCTGCTGTTGAAAATGACCATGTTTTCAGATAAAATGCGGTGTATCTCTCGGTAGAGGGGGGCTAGAAAGAAGTCGACGGTCTAGATCGAATCCCCTTTTCCTGAGCTTTCGAATGGTATATAGGTTGCTGGGCGAAAAAACTAACCAGTTTTCAAAAATGGGGTGGAGATATTTACTATTAGCTTGCTGCAACCCAGCTCCACCAATGTATTGGCTTTTATCGGTTACCGGAGCAAATGATTTTTAGAGCCGGGAAGCAAAGAAGCCCTAACATGCTGTATACCATTCGAAAGCTGAGATCATGGAGAATCGACATAGACCGTCGACTTTTTTCTAGGTCTTCTGTGCCGCGAGATATGAGGGATTTTATGTGCTTCAAAAATTAACTGATTTTATGTCCTCACTTTCTGCTCTCCAAAATGCTACGAGGATAAATAAATAATATAAATAAACATAATTACCGTTTCTTTTGTAAATTTATGAGTGTACTTGTTGCTTGAGGTACTTAGCCTGCAAAACCTTTTAGTAACTATTTTTATCATATTCTCAGTGTACAATACCAATCTCAGCCCAGGTGAAGGGGGTCATCGGGAGTTTGGCCTCAAAGTGAAGGGGGTAAGATCCATCACTCCTCCTATCGCAACTATGCCCTGAAGTCAGCTCTTGCAATTTTCATTTCATACTCTTGGAATAGCTTCGATAAAAGTTCTATGGAGTAAACAAAATGCAATATGATACAAATGTCTGACATTCACAGCTGACTTTTTCAAGTTCATGAAATTTTTTGATGCTATCAGGCTCCATATTTAAGCATCCTGCATCTCAAAAGAACATTCAAAGGCAAGCAGATAGGGTCATTCCATACAGCTACCCTCTTCTTACAAGGGGAGGGCCTCGTTCGGTGTGGGGTTCCACGCGTGATGCATATCATTGTGCTGGACTTGGGGCACTAATACCTAATCCGTGTTCCTTAGCTGCTCAGGGATCTTCTGGGAAAAGTTACGAGCGATGGTTTTCCAGGATGACCACAGATCGCTTAGTTAGCGGCGCCGAGAAAGGCCAGTTGTGCAGGGATGGCAGAGTGGATAGCTGCAGAGACTATAGAGAAAGTGGTGAAAAGTCTGGAATACTTATGTTCTAAACATTCTTGCATTTTTGCAAATTATCCAACAAATGCTGGTGTTTCTCTGATCAAGGACCCTCTAAGGATACATATCAAACAGTACAATCTACAAAATGGAAGAATGTTTGGGACATAGGTATTCCGAACTTTTTACCACTTCCTCCATAGTCTCCACATTTATCGACTCGAGCATCCCTCCACAACTGACATCTCTTGGCGCCGCTAGTTAAGCGATTCGTGATCATCCTGGGAAAACCATCGCTCGTAACTTATCCCAGAAGATCACTGAGCAGCTAAGAAACACGGATTTGACATTAGTGCCTCAAGACCAGATACAATGGTATGCATCACGCGTGGAACCCCACATCGAACGAGGCCCTCCCCTTGTTAGAAAGCTTTTACCTCTTGTTTCGTAAAGGCTTCGAGAATAAAATCATCGCAAACATTAGAACCTCTTAGGCTCTACCCCGAAAATTCAAAACTTGATTTTTCGAAGTGGTTACTGACATATGTCTTGTAGAATTAGTGTACAATATGGCCGATTTATGGAAGTTTCAAATAGTGAAGATTTGTTGGTGTTCGAAGCTTTGTGTATTTTATGAGTTCGCAAAAGTGAAGACTTTCAGAAGAACCATTTTAACAAATACGAAAAGCCAGTTAAAGTCATTCGAGCAATAACCAGAGAAAGCGATCGCCATTGGTACAAAAACATAATTTCTAGAGAGAGGAAGAAATTCTGCATCAAACGTTTTTACGACATCTGCCATTTGTTGTCATACATAGATTAAAATTGGGCACGCTTCTCGGTAGTACTTCATAAGACTCTTGCCAGCCTGTGGGCATTTAAGGTGTCTACGTACTGCATTTTCGCAATCCTTATCCCCCCCCCTCGAGAATGGGTTGCGAAATTTTTGAAAGTTACTTACATGTGTTATACTATGCAAGCAGCTTGTTTTTACTTATATTGGAATTATTTTTGAAAATTTCAAAAAATTCAAATTAGTGTTGTAAAGGAAAATTTTCGGAAGTTGCCGCCACCTCCATTTTTGGAAATTTCGGGGTTATGGGCACGCAAAAATTTTGGAAAGCTTCCCCAAAATTTTTTCGGAGTACGTGGCTGACACCACCCGCCTTTCAACAGGAGAAAATTTTTTCGTTCCCCCACTCACCCCTCCGCCCCCGAACAAACTTGGGTAAGCTGACCAAAACTTATACAAGGCAACACTACTCATTCTACAAGCATAGGCTCTTAACAATAAGGCACAAAGTGCTTCCCGTTGGCATTAGAAAATTGCTGATTTTCCCCTAACTTTCGGCCACTTTCCATTCTTCATGTATCATTCTTCTCTGTAATATCGAATCGTCGTTCGTATGTTTCTGTGTCATAATTCTTCACTGCATTTTTATGAGACAGCTTTTCAGCGTTTTACCCACATCGTTTTCAATCGGCGCAATCACAACGTCTTCTTCCGTATTCTGCTTTCCTTTCGTTAACCACGAGCATTCATGTGCTTGCCCAACTTGCGTAGTTTTGGCAGCTTCTTTATCACTCTATTTATTTTTTATTTTATTTATCTTATTCATTTATACAGGGTGTCCCAAAAAAATGTGCACACTGTATGATTGTAAATAACTCTCTTATAGTGAAGTGTTTCAAGAAGCTTTAGGTACCATTTTGTAGAGCGAGGTTCAACTTAGATTTTCGGTGTAGAGCGGATCGCCGATCGCTCATTCTTACTGTAGGAGTACGGTAGAAAACTTCAAACATATGGTGTCACTGTGAAAAAAGCGGCCGTTTCAAAAATTTTCAAAAAAATGTGGAAATTTGTGTAATAGGGTTTTTATGGACCCTGAGTTCAATACCCAACTCTTTACAAGGTTGAGAAGCTTTCTAAACGGTGTAACCGCAACTTTTTAAGGAACACTTAAAACGTCTGCTACTGCTTACCTCGCATAATTTTTCAATGAAGCATTACGAAGAGTTGCGAACTTCACATTTAGAATCAGCAGCTCTAGTTAGCCCAGTGTGAGAGTTTTCAGGTTGTTTTGGTTTCTTTTTGGAACAAAATATGGCCTTTCATGGCTTAAAACCTTCTTCAAAGTTTCTAATGTAATCCTATAGTAAGAATGAGAGATCGGCGGTCCGCTCTACGCTGTAAATCTAAGGCCTCGCTCTACAGAATGGTACTTAAAGCTTCTCGAAACACTTCACTACAAAAGAGTTATTTACCATCAAACAGTGTGCACATATTTTTGGGACACCCTGTATATATACACTCATGGTGCACCATTAATAAGACAGAAATCGAAACAAAAAATCTGCACACAAAAGAAAAGACAAAGACCAACAAACCTCAGTCACAAGAGAGTTATGCAAATGAGCGCAACATAGATACCGAAGCTCCTGCCATAATGAAATAGACATTCTACACCAGCAAAGCGAAGGAAAAAGCGCTTTGTCCAATTTCCTAGAACCTTGCTTTCTCTAAAATTTATTAAGACCCTGTTTTTGGGCGTCAGCGAGCCCCCCGGTAAAAGCTAGCTGACTTAACCCCGAAGAATACGTGTTTTAGGCGAGAGCAAGATTCGAAAGGAAAGTGGTAGGAATAAACATCTACCAAATGTGAGCAATTGATATCTGACCAAGTAGGGGGAATGGGCTACGCTGAAAGGATAACTTCAACTCGAAAATCAGATGAATGAGGCTGGTTGATCTAATCAGCATACATTTCTAAACTGGTTAGTAACATCGCAAAAACAACAGAAAGTTATTTAGTAAATTCAGTCTCATATGATGATATCAAGAGCACTCGGTGCGACTGCAGCGAAACGCAAAACAGTAAAAGTATGAAGAAGTCTCCTGTAAAAAAGAAGCAACAGCACGGAAAGTCTCCGCAATCAACAAGAATCATTCACTTGCATGAGGTCGACACTCCTAAGGCTACGCTGAAGATACGTTTTGCGCAGAGAGCACATGAGGAGGTATTCGGTCAAGCCACCTGGACGTTCTATATAAGAAACTATTAAAAACACGCAAAGACGCTTTCTGTTGATACGAGGATAATGAATGTTGAACATACCCGCCCTAGCAGTAGGTCTAAATATCCAGTACTTACTTGCATTCAGCCTGAGTTCTTTCCGCAAGAGTCGAAAAGCAAACGAGATCGTGGTACATACGTCTCTGTTCTAAGGTTTTCATTGTCAAACGTTTCAAACGACTTTCATATCTTGGCATCTTGGAGTAACTTATGCTTTTGCGGCATCTTAGGAACAAAATACGAGTGAATGTTAGCTGGACTTTTTCTGGTTTTGAGATGTTCTTTTTCAAAAAAAAATTCCAAACTATAGAGCAATGTTCTAAATGAGGTAGCACACAGTGGCGTACCGAGGGGGGAAGGCGGGGCCCCCCCCCCGAGAACGGGTCGCGAAATTTTTGAAAGTTACTTACATGGGTTATAAAATTGTGCAAATGACTTGTTTGCACTTGTAAATAATTTAAATAATTTTTAAAATTTTTTAAAAATTCATTTTAGCCTTATAAAAAATTTTTTCGGCTGACGCCACGCCCCCTTTTTCCAGATTTTAGGGGCCGGGAACCCGCAAAAATTTCTAGAAACATTCCAAAAAATTTTTCGAAGTGCGTGGCTAACCCCACGCACCTTCATTAGAAAAAAAATTTTCGTCCCCCCCCCCCCCGAGCCGAAATCCTGGGTACGCCACTGGTAGCACATAGGACTTATAAAGGCGTTTTAAAATAAAGGGGTTATCTATGTGTATAGTCCGAAGGATTGTGAATAAAGCCGAGTACGTTTTGCTTACCACTTTGTCTATGTGATTTGAGCCAGAAATTCTGTATATTTCTAGTGGCCAGTGTTTTTGTTTACATAAGCAAGAGTACATAAACAGCGTGAACTTCGTTATGCATACACTTATGGTACAACAATGATCACTGTTGCACAAGATACTTGATTTGCAGCGTACACGAGTGCACCTTACTTAATGTTAGTGCTCAACGCAGACAAAAGTACACAAAGTACGTAAGAAGAAAGTGCCCGAAGCAAGTATAGTTTCTAGATTTCTTCCAGTGTCTAACAATAACATACAATGATCTACGGAGTAATTGTGCTGGAGTTCACATAAACAGCAGCTAATTATGTTTGCAAATGAGAAGCGGTTAGTAGATAGGGGGGGGAGGAGGAGGGGAAGCATAGATGAAAAAAATCATTTTATTGTACTTTTTAATTAAGTACTTCATTTCTGAATAACATTTTATGCTTATTTTCTTTGGCAATAGATGCTACTTAACATCCACAAAACCCATACACAGAATAGATTCTTGAACACGGTTAATTTTCTCAAGAACAGAGACTGCCCCTCTGCATAGAGCAGTGATCCCAAACTTGAGAACCTTTAATTCCTCTTTCATTGCCGAAATTGCAGTCCACAAAGGTGAAGTGCGATGTGAATAGGTGTGTAAGTGCTGTAACGGGCAATGACTGCATTGGTTGATGTGCACAAATAAGCCCGATGCGATTCGCAATAGCCGTCCTTTTTCTTCAGCCACGAATGGAAACAGATAAAGCAACATTCTACTCTACGCTCTCACAAATATAATGATAACAAAACCAGCATAAAAAAGCAATTAGGAGTGCAAACAATTAGATCTACACCCATTAATCAGTGGTAGAAACCTAAGCAACTACTGCAAAGCTACGTATTTCATCACAGCGCTTGCGGTAATTCTAAAAGAGATACCACACGACGTATGCTTTAGAAAAGTACATGTCTATACTACAGTTCGACTTTGCATTTTTTCTAGAATTATGTTTCATTTGCAGAAATTTCAAATTGGTTTTTATGCTAGGTGTTGTAGACATCGATAACGGCATTTGAGAATATATATATCAATTTACTCGGTGCCGAAAGAGTTTGAATGAACCTCATTGTCTATAACTATCAGGTTGGTCAAAAAATGGTGTTCGTTTTTTTAACCATCAAACCTATTTCCCGAACAACTTTTTTCATCAAACCTTTTTTTTTACATACGCTTTGCAATCATTAAAAGGCTTCCTTTATGTGCTTTCTAATGGGTGCAATTGGTCTATCCTCATCTGCGGAAATTGCGCCAGCAAGTTGCACACTATACTTGGGTCCGAATCGAATAGAAGTTCGATCATTCGAATAAAACATTCGAATATATTCGAATTCGAAATTCGATATTCGGAGTTCTTCCATTTTCGAATAATATTCGAAACTCGAATAATTGAGAAAACGGGGTTTCGAATAAAATTCGAAACTCGAATAATCAAAAAACAGGGTTTCGAATAAAATTCGAAACTCGAATAATCAAAAAACAGGGTTTCGAATAAAATTCGAAAACTCGAATAATCAAAAAACGAGGTTTCGAATATTATTCGAAAACTCGAATAATCAAAAAACGGGGTTTCGAATGGATTTTATTCGAATGTTTTATTCAAATGTTTATTCGAATTCGTATTCGAATGAACTCCGTAGTCAGAGCTGAGTATCAAGCTTACTTCGTCCGCGTTTTTTTTTTCGCAAAACTCGGTAATGCATCTTTTGCAACCGTTATGACCTCTGAACTGTATGGAGAGTCGCATTCTTTCGACTGCTTGCGACAATAGAAAAAAAACATAGGTGGATTTTAATTGATGTTTTTTCGATCAATGAGATTGTTCGCACTGCTATTGGCACCAAATCAGCAAAGAAGCTACTAAATTCAAGCTCATGTTCAGAGTTCATATATTGAAAGTGTTTTGAAATGCTTGTTTTTCTTTCTTTACGCCACATTAGTGAGCCGTCTTGCTCGCATAAGTTATATTGCACAACTGCCTCTCTTCGCTACCTTAGAGATTTTTTACGAATTGGTGTATTTTGAGTAAAGGAAACGCAGTGCTGTACGCGGTTTGCCAGTTAGGAGATGTCTTCAAATACAGGGTGTCCCAGAAAAATGTATCAAACGTTTGATCTTCAATGACTTCCCTATATAAGAAGCTTTCGCGGATTTTTAAGTGTCAATAGAGCTCGGTTCAACTTAGATTTACAGTATAGAGCGAATCACCGATTTCTCTTAATTACTGTAAGATTAGGGTAGGATTTTTCGACTAATTTTAAGCTTCTGACAGACGAGAACTGCTTCTAAAAAATTCCAAAATAAAAGACCGAATGACGTTAAACGGAGCTTTTTGAGGATGCTGAATCTAATTACAAAGTTCTCCGCTACCGTACTCCTTATGTTCCTACGATATCGCACTGAAATGCTAATTTTTTGGCTTTTTGTAACGTGTCCGTAAATGCAGCTTTGATTTAGTAAATTTTGAAAAAAAACCAAAAAATTTAGCGTTACAATGCGCACACCGTAGGAAGATGGGGAGTACGGTAGCGGAAAACTTTGAATTAAATTCAGCATCCCCAAAAACCTCTGTTTAACGTCGGTTTTTTGGAATTTCTTAGAAGCAGTTCTCGCCTGTCAGAAACTTAAAGTTAGTCGAAAAATCCTACCGTAATCTTACAGTAATTAAGAGGAATCGGTGATGCTCTACACTGTAAATCTAAGTTGAACCGAGCTCTACCATATGACACTTAAAGATCCGCGAAAGCTTTCTATATAGGGAAGTTATTGAAGATCACGTTCGATACATTTTTTGGGACACCCTGTATAACGCCAGCTTACCACAAATGTTTAGCGCGTACAACTTACTAAAAAGATAAATGCCCTGCATTCTGTACTTCTAGATTAAGTTTTGATCAAAATTTATATCGACTGCTTTTTCAGATCGTTAAAATACGACTTCTTGCTGATGTATAGACTAGTTGCCAACCGACCAACTTCATGGATTCCTGGAGAAGTTTGAGCTGCGGGGCTGGGAGTTGGTACAAGGGAGTAAGTGAGAGTGCTGATTATGGATAAAAATTTACTTTATCGATTTTATCGATTTCTGGAGAAGTTTGAGCTGCGGGGCTGGGAGTTGGTACGGGGGGGGGGCTAAGTGAGAGCGCTGATTATGAATAAAGATTTACTTTATCATTTTGTCGATTTTTTTCAAAAATTCGAGCTACAAAGTTGGGAGTTGGTACAGGGGGGTAAATGAGGATGCTGATTAAAACCGAAGTCTATTTTATCGATTTCAGCGAATTTTGGAAAATTTTGAGCTAGGAGTTGGTATAGGGGGTACAAGGGTGCTGATTATGAACGGATCGGCTTTAGCCAGGCAAGTTCGGCAGGTTGGCAAGCTGTCGGCAAATTGTCGGCAAGTTTGAGATATGGTTGCTCTAGTTATTCGATAAATCATTCGAATATTTATTCGAAATTCGACTTCCAATGTTCGAATATATTCGGTATTCATTCATTCGATATTTTTGATTTTCCGAATTTATTCGGAATTCATTCATTCGAGAATTTTTGAGCCTCGAATTTATTCGATATTCGTTTATTCGAGATTTTTAATTTTCGAATTTATTCGTTATTCGTTTATTCGAGATTTTTCGTTTTCGAATTTATTCGATATTCATTCATTCGATGAAAAATTTTCGAATTACCCAAGTATATTGCACACCTGCACTCAAAATCGAGATCTTACTGCTTTCGCTTTCATGGTTGCAACTCAAGCGCAGATGAACATATTCTTTCAAGCGTAGGACTACTAGCTACTGTATAGGACGAGCATTGTTTACCTACCGCATGCTTAAGCAAATTTTTCAACAATATTTGGACTGATTAATCGACGTCACAAGATGAGATACTCTTTGCTGGCATTGCGTGGGTCAAAATTTTCCCATAGTTAGGACAGTCGTCAAAGCTTTGCATTTCTGTAAGTTTGATGCTAGGACTCTTGCTTGCACTTTCTGCAAAAAAAAAACTTAGCCGAAGAGTTTTTGACTCTCATAATTTGAGACTTCTGGCCTTCCACACATATTAGGTCGTCCCGGAAGTATTTTCGCTTTTTCAAACGGTTGTCACAATCGATGGAACAAACCTTTCTAAGAGATCTTGGTAGCGTTTGATGCAGAATTTCATTCTCTCTCTGATGTTTATAAAACTGTTGCAAAACAGTCAATGAGCTTTCAGAAAATAACCAAAGTCTGCGACTCATGCTTTTTGAGATGGTCATGTTTCGCGAATTTTTGAAACTTTCATATCAATCCTCAGAAGGAGTTCAAGTAACGATTCGATAGAGTAAACCTCATAGAATACAGTGCAACTTTTTTCTCTTTTCCATAGCTTGTCATACATTTTTAATAGAATTTTAACTGATGCTACCGATTTCCATACTTGGACAGCTAAATCCTTGTAGAACATCAAAGGAAGAGCAGCTCGGGTGCTGTTTGATGCAGCATTTTCTCCTCTTTCTAATGGGTGTTTTTTGTTTCCGATTCGTTTAGATTTCGGGGATAAAATCATCACAATTCATTTTTTCAGGGAGCCCCCAGGCTGTACCCGGAAAACTCCAGATTTGATATTTCGAATCCGTAAACTCTCATTTGCTTTAAAAATTCAATATTAAGTCATATATCATCTTGAAAGCTTGAAATTCCGAGTAACTACTGATGTTTGATGCGATTGTGGCTGAGGTGGGACTGCCAAAATCCGATGGCTTTGTTAAAAAATCTTTTAAAAAATTACGGCGAGCTACGAAAAAGAGAAAAAAGAAGTACTGTATTCTACGAGGTTTACTCTATCGAATCGTTACTTGAGCTCCTTCTGAGGATTGATATGAAAGTTTTAAAAAATCGTGAAACTTGACCATCTCAAAAAGCATTCGTCGCAGATTTTGGTTATTTTCTGAAAGCTCATTGACTGTTTTGAAACAGTTTTATAAACATCAGAGAGAGAATGAAATTCTGCATCGAACGCTACCAAGAACTCTTAGAAAGGTTTGTTCCATCGATTGTGGCAACCGTTTGAAAAAAGCGAAAATACTTTCGGGACGACCTAATATGTTCAAAAAACGACTTTGGGTTTTTATCTTTCTTCTCGCAGGACTTCTTCGCCATAGTCTTAATTAATTGCATACGCTACCGGCTTGCGCTGAAAAATAAGTTGATTACCAGCCATAAGGATAAAAAAAGAGTCGTAGTTTCTCAAATCAATGCATTTAAAAGATTGGTTTTTGGTCATGGTTTTCTTCCCGTTTGCGATATCAGTATCAGCAGGTTGCGCTAAGTTACATCAGGTACACACAGTGTACCGTACACTGCTTCTAAAGTTTTTTAGTACATTCAAAAATATGAAGAATGGACAAAGTTATAGCTTGTCAAAGTGAAATTTTGCAAA
The DNA here is from genome assembly GCA_958299035.1 of Cylicocyclus nassatus. Classification (NCBI taxonomy): domain Eukaryota; kingdom Metazoa; phylum Nematoda; class Chromadorea; order Rhabditida; family Strongylidae; genus Cylicocyclus; species Cylicocyclus nassatus. The sequence goes on from CATQJL010000316.1 coordinate 34,068,138, forward strand.
ACGGACATTATTTTTGCGCCAACCTAATCTTTTCTCACTCGTAAATAAGCTAAACCGGGAAACACTCTATATACTTTGCTCTGTTTGTATGTATCCTCTCAACACATCTGACTTTGTCCATACATTTTAAGTCTTTTTTCTTGCTCCGCATCAATCACAATGTTACGGCTGACTATCCTACGGAAATCCCCTTTGGTCGGAGTGGCCTTTTTTACATGAAATTGATAAGACTATAAAGAGCATCGAACGCTGACTCCAAATTTGTCTTCGTTCTCTGCCGAGCGCCTCTGGATGTTGAGTTATGAGCGTTTTTTTTTTGACGTGAACAGTTGCAGTTTGCAACGAATAATTAGAACAGAGTTCGTCAGAATTGCTCAAATGGTCCAATTTTGACTATCAAAGCGCTTCATTTGAACAATACCTTCTGTCCAAAGCAGCCATGCTCAACACTGCTCTTTTTGAGTGCTGGACCGTAAAATTTGATTTTACCTAAATTATGTGTTCATTTTCCGCTCAAGAAAATGTTCGTAACTCGGCATGAGAGGCACAGGTGCGATAGTGTGAGAATTTTCTCACACCCTTTCACCCCTGAGCCGGGACCAAAGTGACCCCCTTCACCAGAAACTAAGAAAAAAGTCAACAGTGAGGTAAGGTTAAGCAAAGGAGATATTTGTACGTGAATTGTTATGTATGGAAAAAGAGGAGTCTGTTGAAAAAAGTGCTTGATGACGGGGTGAGTAGTGATTTCTGGACATTTTCGAGTTTTTAACATGAAAAATTCGTAAATTTCCTAGATGAACATCTTTTACGGCCCGATGGTCACCGTTAAAACCGCCTCGTCCTCCGTTTTTAAATGATATACAGTGTGTCTCAGATTCCAGAAAACTGCCTGGGTGAAGGGTGTGCTCAGTGATTTCTAGAAATTTTCGAGTTTTTAACATAAAAAGTCCCTAACTACTGTAGACGAACATCTTGTACGCCGTTATGGTCACCATTGGAACTGTTTCGTCCTCCGCTTTCAAAAAGTATATGCTTTGCCTGAGGTCCTTTGAAAAAAGTGCCTGGGTGAGGGGTGTCGTAGTGATTTCTGGAGATTTTCGAGTTTTTAACGTAAAAAAATCATAGCTTCTGTAGATGAACACCTTGTACGCTCGATGGTCACCATTGGAACCGTCTCGTCCTCCGCTTTCAGAAAATATATAGTTTGCCCCTGGGTCTGTTAGAAAAAGTGCCGGGTGAAGGGTGGGTGAGACTTTTATAATGAGAGTGCTTAAGTAGACGTCTTTTTACAATGGTAACAAAGCCTGCACTTGAGCATTCCCACTATGTCTCCCCCACCCTTCACCCGGCACTTTTTGTAAACAACCCTAGGCATTGTATATATTTTCTGAAAGCGGAGGACAAGATGGTTCCAATGGTGACCATCACGGCGTACAAGATGTTCACCTACAGAAGTTATAAATTTCTTTATGTTAAAAACTCGAAAATCTTCAGAAATCACTTGGACACCCTTCACCCAGGCACTTTTTTCAATGGACCCCACGCAAAGTATATATTTTCTAAAAGCGGAGGACGAGACGGTTCCGCTGGTGACCATCACGGCGTACAAGATGTTCATCTAAAAGTTACGGATTTTTATATCCTAAAAACTCGTAAATATTCAGAAATCACTACCCACTATACTTTGGACCGAATCGAATGATTATTCGATTATTCGAATAAATCATTCGAATGCAAATGATTCGAAAATTCGAATATTCGAAAATCTGAGATTTCGAACAATGTTCGAAAGTCGTATATTCGAAATTCTCAACTTTCGAATGTTAATCGATAGTCGAATATTCGATGGTCATTAATTCGAACATTCGATGTCCATGGAATATTCGAATATTCGATGAACACCGAATATTCGAGAATTCGACAAGAATTGATTATTCAAAAGAAATCCGATGTCCACAACATATACGGGGTGTACCAAGGGTATGTACAAGCTGTTTAATCGCTAATACCTCTCACGAAGTCTTTTGCCAACCTCTAAGTAACATCCTGTAGGGATGGTTACAGCTTACAAATACAGCAGAAAGCACATCACCTATGTTTTTCTTGTTGTGTTATCACGGTATGAACTGAGCATACAGAGCAACTGCGAAATGAGACATCCAAAAGAGATTCCCCAACAAAAAGAAGTTTCAAATTTAGATAGCAGGATTCTACGTATGCTTAACTACGCACGGCCTTTCAAGCATTCTAAATGTGCATTCTCTTTTTTGAAAAGCGTTGGAAAACATCTGTTATGGTGTACCTGGCATAAGTTGCAAAAGGCGTTACGGTTGAGTGCAAATTCTTTATATAGTGAGTGTCTTTAGAAGCCCAATGTGATCGGCCTTTTTGTTTCTCATTCTAGGGCAAACGGCTCTTAATATCTCAAAACCCTCCTCAGTTTTCCTACGGCAATTTACAACAGTGAAAAGCGATCGATACATTGCTTCATACTGTAAGTCTAGGTTAATGTCAGAACACAGATTCACACACTGTTGGGACTCCTGTATGTCAGTCCACAACTCTCAATAAGGATAAATAATCTTCTTTGATTTCTGAAATTCCTTCACAACCGTCACGTACGCTTTTAGGTTCTTGAAGGCAGCGTCCCAAAAGATGGGTCCGGGAATTTGTGGCGATGTTAAATTGGACCCCTTACCTAAGCGGTGACGAAGTTCGGAGCGAAAAAGAGGGACTGGTAAGCTTGAAAATTGCTCTCAAAGTGGCCCCGTCTTACGGCAGGTCCGAATGCCGCCCGTACAGCGAATTTGAAGTGCAAGGCCAGCTCAGACATTCGCGGTTGACGACCGCCGGTGAAACGGAGTTCGACTCATTGAAAACATGCGGAACACCTTCGTTTGTTTCGGGACAATCAGGCTATTGGTTCGGGACAAGACTGCCGGAGAAACGCCGGTCGAACAGGTTTCACCTGCGTTTGGTTCGAGATTTGCTTGCAGCACATGTTCGGGTCGAACGCAGGTGAAACGCTGGTGAAATGCAGGAGTCCCGAACCGACCATGGGGCATGGAAATAGCCGTAGGGCGCACTTGATATTGTTCACATTTCCGGCATACATTGTATACTATGTAAACAACAGAGACTGAATCGACGGAGATTTATTCATCTCAGGTTAACTCAACGACAAAACCATAACAAATGATAAGAAAGCTCGTAACAACAAAATCGCAGCAGCAAAATTATACATTCCTGAGCAAAAAGAGAAAAATCTACTCTCAAGAACAGAATCGCAACAAGAAAATCATACATCTGTGAGCAAAACCACAAAAAAAGGAATCAATCTTCCTCAGTCGGACTTCCGTTTTCTCGATTGTCGTCCCTTCTTGCGTCGTTATTACTCTTTTTTTTCTGAAATTGAAAAGAACGAATGACATCACAACTCTGAATAGAGAAACTTACCTTGTGCGGCGAGCGTCAGGCGTGCTGCATCGAATTCATATTGGCGAATGTCGGCTCTGAAAACAAACGCGGACGTTAGCACTCTCCATAAAAAATTTTTACACCCACCCGGGCGAGACCAGAGTGAGATAAAGCATGAAAAACTTACAATGCTCTGCTAATGGCCGCGCGTGCATGTGTACTCCAACTTGTTCGCGCTTCTGATAGCGCGTCGAACCTTTTTCTTCTGAGATTCAGTCTCGCCCAAATCAGCCTAGTACCTAAAACTGCATTGGATATCTTCTGTCATTTAAGTGATGAAATGGTGAAATCTACCTTAAGTGAACTCTAGCGCAATCTGCAGGCGGTAAAAGGTGTTTATCGTAGAATAATCCCAGTGCATCAAGCACGAAATCTGAAATTTGAAGTGAACTCCTTCAAGCAGTGGCGTACCGAGGGGGGGCGGGGGGGGGGGGCGCGCGCCCCCCCCCCCGAGAACGGGTCGCGAAATTTTTGAAAGTTACTTACATGGGTTATAAAAATGTGCGAGTGACTTGTTTTTACTTGTAAATAATTAAAATAATTTTTAAAATTTTTAAAAATTCATTTTAGCCTTATAAAAAAATTTTTTTCGGGAGCGTGGCTGACGCCACGCCCCCTTTTTCCAGATTTTAGGGGTCGGGGACCCGGAAAAATTTTGAGAAGCACCCCAAAAATTTTTTCGGAGTGCGTGGCTAACGCCACGCACCTTCTTTAGAAAAAAATTTTTGTCGCCCCCCCCCCCGAGCCGAAATCCTGGGTACGCCACTGCCTTCAAGTGGTCTTAAAGAAACTTGCCTATGAGAAAAGTGACCAATGATTCGGGAAGGTCTTTCAGTTTTTTGTCCTTACCTGTCGATAGGCTGAGTTCTGAACAGCTTCAAGGTTCAAGTACGAAAATACAAATAACTACTTATGCAAAAAAATGGGATACCACCATCCAAATGTGGTCACTTTTTTACTACCCATGACCTTTTGTGCAGTTATTTGTCGCGTTACAAGAAATTTTCCATTTCACTTTCAAAATTAAGATCCCCTGATCTAAGCCAATTTTACCGCAGTCACCAGTTTTACCGCAATTCTATTTCTCGAACCATCTGTTTTATGTGATGCACATGCAATGTAGTTTTTGTAAGCGGTAACACATATTCGGGAGTTCAAGAAAGGAACTAGCGAAAGTAATCAAAAGCATAGACAAAGGCGAATGCATTGAAAAAAAAATAGACTGATTAGGGAAAGCTACTCACTTCTGTAATTTCAGATCTCATGGACTTGATTCCTACTGTAAAAATAATTCATGGCATCCGATATTTGATATAGCCATGAAACCACGTGATCGATTTCGCACTTGATAGATAGCTTCAAGACCACTGAAATATTATCAGTTACAGCAGAACTGGTAGCTACATAGGTGAACCCACAAAAAGCTAGACTGCAATGATGAGACTCGACTACAATACATAAAAAAAGGAAACTGGAAAGGACCGTGACGGATTGAAAAAGTCAGGCGTTGAATATCATTACTGCATGCAGAAATGAAAATGAGCTTGACCGCGGATGATGGCTTCCTTTCGATACCTGTCGGCACTTGTCAAGCACGTCCGGTTGAACCCGAACGACTCACAAGGCCGATCGATTGTATTGATACGCGTCGGAACAATCCCGACCAAATTGCAGGAGTAGTCGGGACAACGCCAGGACAAAACTTTGTCCCGAAACAAACCGAAAGTGGGCGGATTTCCGGCGGTCGTCAACCGCGAGTGTCTGAAAGAGAACGCATAGCACACACAGTCATTCATGAGTGCAGGGTCCCGCAACGACTCTGCGTCTCTACCCTGCATGCATCTCGTGGGGTGCGGGAATTTATCTACCCAGAAAGGCATGCCGCCATGTAATTAGCAGGGGACATGAGAGGTCATGAATTGTCAGAAACGTTAATTTGCACCCAATCTGCACCGAAGACAAGCAGATTTTGCTCACGACAGATACGACATCATCCTACAGTGTACGAGATCGGGATTTCGTTGAAATTTGAATTCAAAGTTCAGTAGTATAATTAGTCCAACTAGGGTAAAAATTTTTATTTAGGGGTAATTTGCCATGCTGGTTCCAAATGTGATGGTAGTTTTCCGTAAAAACTCGAAATTTTTTTCTTTCTGAATTTTAATCTTGTCTTCAAAATCTGGCAAAAAGCTTAAAATTGTCATTGAGGGTTTTTCATGATGCTGTTTTCGAATAGGCCAATGTTTTCGCCGGAAACTTCGAAAATTTTTCTTTCGAAATTTTGACTTTTTCATAAATTTCACTGCCATTTGATAAACCTGGAAAACAAATGGAAAAGGATGCTACTTTCAGAAAGACTAGAAAAAAATGATATAAACTGCGAATAAAAATTGAAATAAGGTAAGAAATAATTCATTGAGGCTGAAATAAGTTTGAAGGGCTGGAAAAGATTCCCAGCTATCATTAAAATCTGTGTGTTATCAATTTACCCCTGGACACTACAATTAGTTTCCTTAGAGAGCATACTGAATTATCACCCCCAAATCCAAGTTTTTATTCTGATTTGCCAGATATCGCCACTGAACGTCGGTTTTGATTTCATCACAAAGCTCGATTTCATTTCACGCAAAACCTACGTCATATTTGGAACCAGCATGGCAGATTACCCCTAAATACAAATTTCTACCGTAGTTGGACTAATTTCGCTACTGAACTTTGAATCAAATTTCAATGAAATTCCGATTTCGTACACTGTAGGATGATGTCGTATCTGTCGTGAGCAAGATCTGCTTATCTTCGGTGCAAATTGGGTGCAAATTAGCGTTGCTAACAGTTCATGACCTCTCATATCCCCTGCTAATTACATGGCGGCATACCTCTCTGGGTAGATAAATTCCGTTCCCCCATCTCGTGCTCACGAGCCTACCGTATCCGGGCCACTTACGGGGCAAATTTTAGGCCTGGTTGCCCCCTTTTTCGCTCCGAACATCAGTCATCGCTTAGGTGGGGGGGGGGGAGACTACTTTAACATCGCCACAATCCGGCACCCATCTTCTTGCCGGGGCTGCAACCGTTTTTTTGTTGTAAATTGATACATATAAAAATGTCTATACCTAAAAAAATTTATTCTGAGATGTTTTGGTCTTTCAAAGGTAGTCTCACTGACATAATTTGTTCTCATACTATTCGAAAATCGAATAATATTCGAAAATCATATATTATTCGAGAACCGAATAATATTCGAAATCCGAATATCGAAGATATTCGATATTCGAATATTATTCGATATATTATTATTCGATAATATTATTCCCTAAAAGCGGAAGACAAGATAGTTTTGAAAACATTTCCCTTGCTGACGTTCCTGTTCATCTACAGAAGTTACGAATTTCTTCTTTTAGAAAGTTTTGTGATTTCTTGATCAACTGAAACATCCTTCACCCAGAGGGGCTGCGACCACTGTGACCCCCTTCACCCTAGAGAAGTCATTCTCACCTTATCGCACCTGTGGTGAGAGGTGCTCGGCAGATCTAAATCAGATTTGGGATCACCGTTTGATGCTTTGTAAGATGGGATAAGACTCATTGAAAAAGGCCACTTCGAGTAATCGGACCTCCTTTGTCAGTCCCGTTCTGAACACTCCGGCTAGCAAACGCTCCAACTAAGACCAAACATTACTTGACGCCTTCAAAGACAAGTACATTGCCAGCGGCAGTTGATGATTTCCGCCCCCGGGAGAGGGGGGTGGGAGACAAAAGTTTTAATCGAAAGGAGGCTAGCGCCACGCACCCCAAAGAATTTTTCGGGATGCTTACCAAAGTTATTTTTGAGCCCTGCAACCTAAGATTTTATAAAAAAAAGGCTTGGTTTTACAAGTTTATTTTATGTAATGAGAAGAATTTGAAGAAGTTATTCACATTATTCATTAGCATAAACCAATTACTTGCACAATCGTAACTCATGTAAGTAACATATACTGCACACATTCTTGGAGGAGAGAGAGAGAGGGGGGGGGGTGCTATCTGGCTTCCAGTTAGGAAAAGATACAGTTAAGAAAAAAAGTGTCAATTTGGTAAAAACCGATAAAACTCAAATGGTTTTCTCTGCAGGACCTAGCAAGATGAATCTATCTACACACAAAAAACTATTTAGCGCTAAAACTTACGAGATATTCGGATTTTACTCATTCTTTGATACTAAACACGTAGTCATAATCAAAAAGCTGTAATTGGGGGTCAAAATATACGGCAGATTTCGATAACGGCTGGTTGGGAATTTGGATAAAGTTTTATTTTGAGTTGGGGTACCCCGTCGAATGTGCCGAATTGTGTTCTAGCAATTTCTGCTGTGAACGTGCCCAACTCTTGAACGTTGCTTTATTGTGTACATCGTCAATGCAAAAGCTGAAACACAGCTTTGTCCAGTATATTGATCATATTTACTCTTATGCATCTCTTAGCGTTGACTATGCCAATTTCGTCATCCCAAAATCTAAATTCATTACTTTCAATTACGAAAACAATCACTGTGTTCCTTGATGATGGGACGGACAATCACCTCAAAGACACTAGTCGAATATTGCAGTTGCGTAAGGTATGACAGTAAAATGTCAATTTGTTCAGTTTGATTCTCAAACTTTGCTTTTGCGAAAATGTTTTAGAATAGAAGCCTTACTATTCATTGTTGCTTAACTGATTCTCACCGCATTAAGCAGTCCGGGCAGATTTTGACATTTTCTATACTATCATAACCGAGCACTACGGCGATCTAGAACTATCGCGCGCCGAATTTCGAACTCCTTCTACAAAAGGAGAAAATAGGCGCAGAAAACGCCGAACCTCGAACACCATGCCCTTTCCCTCGCACGGCCCGCCTCCCTTGAACGAACTCTCCCAGCCTTTGACGTGTTTTTACGTCGTAAACGCAATCGAACACATAGTGTTTACTTGTCAATGCTTGCTTTCGACAGGGATAGCATTAGGAGTATTCGTCCACGGTTCTTACAAAATTATTTCAAAAGTGAGCTTTTCTGGGAATTGACGCACCTTCGATAGTCAAGAGACAGAGCCTAGAAAGTGATAGTTGTTTGAGTTCTTGCCCCCTATAAAAAGTGAAGGTTGTTTTAGAAAATAGATGGAAATTTAGAGATCCGAATTGAACCAGGAAACTTGAGAAATTCATATAAAACAGAGGCTAACACATCACCAAATTTAAAACCTTATCTTGGTGGTTTCCTACGCACATTTTTGTCTTCAGAATTGCCGGTTAAATTGGGTGGCAACAGGAACAAAGTTCTTTTCTAATTGAAAAAAAAGCGTTAGCTGTGGCGGTAGTTGGGAAACCGAAAGAAGGCAAACTTGTCAACAACTGAACTGAACATGTTAAACATGTCTGAAAAGTTATGCAGCACATCGACGCCAATCTGATTTTTGACGCGTCCTTTGAATTTTCACCCCCGCATGGTCGTTTCGTATCCTGCGACGTTGTCTGGATTCTTCCGCTCATCATTCTGAGCAAGTAACGTCCAAGCTGGAGAATATTCGTTGCAAAAGCATTGAAAAAGAACAAGGTAAAGAAAAACGCACTTTTTGGTAATTTCACAAAAAACCGGCATAAGCAAAGAAGTAAGCTCGGCGACGTTGTCTACATCATAGACAGAAACAAGACCTATCGAATACACAAAAAACCCGAGTGAAAAGAGTTGAACTGAAGAAAAAACAAGAGGTTTTCGAAAACTTCGTTTTTCCTATATTTATCGTTTAAATCATAAAAAGGAGTCTTGCGACGTTGTCAGCATGAAAATAGAGATCAAGAGCTTTAATATGATATATAGATTGTCGAAATTGGGCTCCCAACAACGAAGAAAAGGGTACCAGAGCCAAATGCCCCGCGCCCCGCTTTGAGGTATCGAGATAGCACGCAACGCGCGGAGACGCAGACGAGCAGCGGAGAAAGACCAGAGCCGGCGGGGCATTTGGCTCTGGTCATTGATCTCCGCGGGATCATAACGAAACCCTGTAACATTATATATCGTTGTGATCCTCATGAGACGTCCAGGAGCACTGACAATGTCGCGGATTCTGAAAATCACTCCATAACGAGATAGACCAGCATTTAAGTAGCGACTCTCTGCGCAAAATTTGAGCGCAGTTTCTCGTTTCTATTGAACTCCAGCGGCTTTCATGAACTTCCAACGCTCAATCGGAGTCTAGAGAAAGATTAATTGAGAAATTTTGCTCCGGTTCCTCATTGAATTTTTGAATAAAAGTCTTTTTGGCAAAAAAGGGCCATGAAAACGTAATCCTTCGGTTTTTTGAGCTTCTTTTGGATGTCACTACTATATTTACCTCATTCACATCTCTCCCTATATGGATATGTCATTAGTTATGCCATGATATCCGGGGCTTCGCCCCGGATGACTTCCCTCTAGGTGAAGGTTGTGTTCTATCATGACGCTCAAAGTGAAGGTCACCAGAGTACGTGGCTCTATGTATCGAAGGTATGACGCATATTGTGTGCCAGACTTGAGATCGGCGCCACGAAAAGGCCTGGATAAGGCAAAAAATAGAAGTTGAGATTTTGCCAGAACGCTGCCTTTAAGCTTATGAAGTAAGTACAGCGCTAATAAATAGCTCATACAATATTGTTTTGCCAATTCCTTGCTAAATTTGTCTATATCCTTTTTTCGCCTAGTCTTATCAAAAGCGGCTTCGTATTCCAAAGAAAGGCGAACGCACAACTGTGTACGTGCACAGAATCTCAGAAAATAAAAGGAAAGCAATTGTATAAATTAAAACCCATCTGTCTCTAGCGTGAACTCGTCAAGGCCCTTGAATCAGCCTAAATTAGCAAGAAACCATTTCGAATTAGAAGTGTCTGCCGCAACTTTTGTGCACCAAACGTGAAATATGTTGTGCGTTCGCAGTACAGAATTATCATGGGTATCAAGTATTGCTCGTTACCTACTATTTTTAGACAGTTTTTTTTTGTTAGTACGGTCCACGTTTCAGGATGAAGTTGACACTGTCACATCGTCACATCGTCAAATTTTGGCTCATCAATCACTTTCTAGAACACAAGATATTTATTTACTTCTAATACATAGCAGTTACCGGCAGAATCCTTGTGGTGTTCGCCTAAAATTCGCCTGATCCGCTCTGAAGTACGATAAAATGTGAAAGTGGCTCCAAAATTTATAGAGTCTCGCATTTTTTTTGATTTGAGCAATAAGATGAAAAATGTTGCAAATGTGTAAATTTTGATCCATCTGCTGGTCTCTAATATGCCAACGTCAGTGTCTTTCCAAATTCCGAACCGACCCTAACTGCGTGTTTCGCTCACGAGCAATATGCACTTTTTGTAGAAAAGTGGAAATTGGGATACAGTGTATTAGACTTTGGCTATCCCATGTATTACTGCTATCACCACTCTTCCCTACTGATGAGCCTCGGGAGTGGTCTACCATATACCCTAACCTGTCAGGTGTAGAGGCGAAACAGGCTGGCCCGTAGTAAAGCTTGATCAGTTAAGGTGAACTCAACTTATCCCATCAGTTAAGCTTAGGTGAGGTGAACTAATGACCGTCCACCTTCCCATGCTATAAGATGGTCAAGTCAACTGATAGTTGGCCATCTGTCCACCTGCTGCAGTCAACTCTTCCACATCAGTTCACGTTCAAGTGACCTGAACGTGAACGGATGTTGGAGGAATGCAAATAGCGTATAAAAGAGGAGACGCAGACAGGAGTTGACTGCATCTAACATAAGTTGTTCCTGAGTAACTTACGATACACACAGCTTTGATATTTGATATTTGATATTTATTGCACATAAGTGCGCCATTTCAATCATAATGCATTAAATGTAGACTATAAAAACAAAAAATCCAGTAGAATAGAAAAAAAGACGTTTGAATAGAAATGGTAGGAAGAAGAACGTCAAAACATCAAGAAAGATCGACATACTTCAACCGCAATACTATGGCATCACGTAGTTTGGGTCCAATTTGGATAAAAGTGTGATGAAGGCTTGTATTTGACTGCTCCATGATTATAATTATCGGAATAGAATAATGTGATCCATGGAGATGGACCCATGCCCCCTTTTGCCAGCAAAATGATTTTGATTAATAAACAGCCAAGGTTTGATGGTGGCTGTAATTTTTGACTTCACCAGACCAGTAAGCCAGGGTGAGCAATGATTCTAAGTGAATTGTAATAGGTTGTAGTGAATGGGTAATTCATAATGAGCGGGAAGAATCAAACTTGTTGATTGTTATCTGTGAAGAAGGCAATCATGCCAACTCATTTGCCAGCAGAAGCTCTTGCATAATAAAATAAGCAAAGCAGGGCTTGGTTGGTGAAGTAATATTGATCAACCTTGCCCAAATGATTCTGGGGAGAGTCCAATGACTCCGAAAAAATATCAAATAGTTTCAGTTTTTGTAATTCGATTAGAAGCAAGTCAACAAGCTATATTGATTGAAAAAAGAAGCAAACATTAGACGTAAACTAACGTGACGGGAATATTGGGTTACTAAGACATATGAAAGAAATTAATATAGAAAAAAAGAAAAGAACAGAATTTGATGGTTGTATTTGGTATGCATGCCCTCCTATTTCCTTCATTGCATTGTGATTACGACTGTCTTTGCCAATAACAACTTCTTGAGTAATACCATCTACAGTAGGCTTGTCTACCAGTACAGCTGAAGGAAAGAAAGTTACTCTAAGAAAGTATTACTGACTAAACAGAAATTGCTGCAAATCAACTTACCTTAATTTTGACTTGAAACTTCAGCCGCAGGTCGAACTGAGAATGCTCGCAGGTAAATGCTGTAACCATCTCGCTCCTCGGCAAAATAAGTTGTTGTACGTCAGCAAAAATTGTCTTCTTTTGATCCTGTTATAATGTAAACTGAAAGAAGGGGAGCGTGGACTGGTAGGCATAAAAACTCAGTACTTGCTTGCAGGATTCCTCAGTTCTTTCCGTAGTACTCGAAAACAGAAAACAAGATCAAAAATTTTTCTGCGTTGTTCTAAGCTTTTCATATTTAGTTCTGCAAGACGGTTAGGGTAAGATGGGATGGTAGCTCTAGTCATGCCTTTCCAACATTTAAAGTATAACAAACGTGTGAATGTTTGTTGAACTTTCTCTATCTTACTGACATCTCTTTTCAAATATGGATTCCAAATCTGTGAACAGTATTCCAAATGAGGCAAGACAAAAGTTTTGTACAGTTTTTTGAATATGGCAGAATTTTGAGAATGTACAGATCTGAAAATAGCATATAGTACATTATATGCTTTTTTGGTGATGACATCTATATGTTGAGAAAATTTGAGAGATGGTTCAATCATTACTCCCAGATCTTTCATCAGCTTGCATTCTGCTAATGTGATTCCGTTGATTTCATAACTAGCTCCTTCATTTCCCCCGATATGCATGACCGCACATTTGTCAAGATTTATGGGAAGATCCCATTCATGTGACCAACAGAGCATTTTTTCGAGGGACGTCTTCAAAGCATTACGAATCTCATCATAGTTTGAGGAGTCATAGAATCCATAAAGTTTTACATCATCAGCATACATTTGTACTTTAATATGAAGTGACGTCTTCAAGATTGAAGGAAGATCCATTGTATATATCAAAAAAAGTAAAGGCGAAAGTGCGCCTCCTTGGGGAACGCCACTATCACAAGAGTGTCTATTGGAGTAATCAAGCCCAATTTTTACAGTCATGTGTCTGTTATGTAGATAAGATTCCAACCAAGAAAGTAACTTTCCAGAAACTCCAAGTCTTTTGAGCTTTATCAAGAGCTTTTTATGGCACACTTTATCAAAAGCCTTCGAAAGGTCAATGAAAATGATATCAACTGATTGGTTGTTATTGACCGCCATTGTCCAGTCAAAAATAGTATCTGCTAAGTTGGTTGTGGTACTAGCCCCTTCTAAGAAGCCATGTTGCTCCTTGGGGATGGCACCCGATCTCAAAAGCCATGATGTCAGTTTATTTCTCAGAATCTTTTCCATAACCTTGACCGAAGAAGAGGTCATGCTGATCGGGCGAAATTCTGTCACCAGTTCTGGGGAAGATACTTTAGGAATCGGTGTAATCAGGGACTCTTTCCATAAGAGTGGAACTTCGCAAGTAAGCATAGAAATATTAAGCTTTAGCAGCAAGTTTACGCTCTTTATGTGCAAGAAGTTTCTTCAGATGGTAATCGATATCCTTGCATATCTTTCTGTATAAGGCATTATTAAGTGGATTTTTCAAAGAAAAGAAGAGACGATTTTTTTGCTCCAACAGATTTCTTATGTGTAGAGGATATTTTGAGTTATGATGTTGAACTCGAAAAGGCACAAAAATTCTAAGGGCATCGTACATAACTTTGCAAAACCTTTGATACACATCATCAACCGAGGAGTACTGGTTAAACACATTCATCCAGTCAACGCTCCGGAGGTAAAGGTTCAATGATGAAAAATCTATGTTGACAAAATCAGGCATGGGAGGAAGATTAGGAGTACAATAGTTTACATCAAAAGTAAAAGTGATCATGGAATGGTCAGAATTAGCGAGAGGTGCCAATATTTGTACGTTTGATATAATCTGTGCTGATGAGAGAATCAAATCAAGGATGTTGGTTGCATGTGTCGGGAAATTAACAAATTGTTTCAAACCAAGTTCAGCAAAAAGATTGGCGAATTTTGCAGATATGTTATTGAAAGGTCTAGCACAGCTCCAGTCGATCTGTAGATTGAAATCGCCAATAAGCATTGTATTTGAGTTTTCACTAGCGAGATCAGCTAATAGATCAATTAGTTGATCATCGTCAATCATCTGGCTATTCGGAGGTCGATAAACTAAGATAGTTCTTATTTTCAAGAGCTTGGTTTGTGAAATTATATCGACACATAAAATACTTGCTTTGATTCTATCACATACATCAATTCTCAAAACTGAGAGTTCAGCATAAGCTAGAACGCACACTCCGCCACCTCTACGTGTCGTCCTATCTGATCGAAAAACGCAATACGGAAAGTTGCCTATTATTTCACTATCAAAAATTTTTGGAGAAAACCACGTTTCGGTGATAAAAACAAGATCAGGTTTGTAATCAGAAAGAAAGGCATGAAACTGTGGAATTTTGTTTATCAAACTTCTGGCATTGATTAGATAAGCTTTGATTTTATGCTGAGTACCGTGCGAAATTATGCGTTTTCCGATCTCCGATTTGCCAGATCACTAACTTTTACCAACTGACCGCGAAAAACTACCCATTCTTTGTTCTTCTTTCCTTTATTGCGTTCTCGTGCCTCTCTCTGAGTTCGAATTCCTTCTTGCGTTCATCTTGCGTCATACTCCGACGAACAAATATACCAGCAAACCCTGCGTGTCGTAGCAAGTGAGCATTAGCAAGAGCACGTCTCCAGTAAAAGGTAGACGGTAGCACACATTTGATAAGCCTGGAATTTGATGCATTCGATTTTCCCATCCAGTAAAGCTCACTGGGGTGACAATCGATGTCCAAGGCCTCTAAAATTGAATCTACCTTTTCCTGGAGATAGTTACGTCTTTGCAGTGCTCCCATGTTTTCAGGTGGCTCCTCCACTCCACTGATAACGAGGCTACGAGATCTTTTTTCATCATCAATCATAGCTGAAAACTCTTTCGGCAATTTTTCCGCCAACGCTTTCAGCATATCACCTATGATGGGGTCTCGATTACGCTCTATTATCGAGGAGATCAAATTTTGGGCGGTCATATTCTTATAATCCTCAATACCCGTTCCGTTGGTCTGTTGCGTCGAATTCATGTTCAAACCTGTAAGGTGAGAGCCACCTGGGGATTTTTTGTTTCTGCACGCTTTAACACGTTTGACTGGCATGTTAAATAGTTCTTGCGAATTATCGATTTTGCACAAAAAACGTCAAAAACAATGAAAATTGACGATGCTGGAGCAAAATCCACAAATGACCGAAGCTGTACAGAACTCGAATACAGATAAAAGGTCTGACTCCAAAAAAACGCGAAATAAACACTCACAAAACACGATTACTTGGAAGTAGGGAGAGAGCACAAAACTGGCAACCGCTCGCCAACTCAGACACGAGAAGAATGGATAAAATGATTTCCTCTTTGCCAAAAAATGCAGAAAAAATCGGCGCAAAACTGCACCCGCGCCCGAAAAGGAGAGGATCGATGAACAGCTGATTTTGGCGAGGAAAACAAAAAAAAACAAATTCTTCTCTTTTTTATAAATTTTACTAATTTTTTTCTCACTGGCTGTACAAGACGAGAACTCATTTACTCATTTCATTGAATACATGCTACTATTATTTCGTTTTTTCATAAAATTTTCGTCACAAATTGTGTTTTTGTTTTATCCTTGTATTTGCTTGGCGAAGTCCTTGATAGCGATCATCATCGATTGCCATAGTGGCCGCTGTCAAAGATTCCCCGGCGATGCAAAAAGCGAGTTGGTAGACGGAGTCGAACCACGGCCGCGCCGCGTAATTCCAATCGCTTACCCGTTTAAACCAGCTCGAGTGCTTCTTTTTCAAGTACACATTTGATTGCAATGCTTCGGCAGTGATCCGCATCCAAATCAATAGCTCGCCGTATGCTGGACTGAGGCGCGATGACCTCAACTCCGGTCCGCGTCGAGAGAGATGCCTTGATGGGGGTTTACTACGGGCCGCTGTATAGTATTCTAACAGTGTATACACGTATTTGACCATATTCACTAGTGGTCATCCGCGTTACCCCCAATGTCAATGTTACTAACTAACGTTAAAAATGTAACCCGTGTTGCCCGTGTTACGTGTGTTCCCGTGTTATCCGTGTTGACAGTGTTACCAGTGCCACCCGTGTTACTTGTGTTACTAGTGTTACTAGTATTACCGCTTTAATGCTGTTAAGTAATGAAATGATCACAAATACAGTCTCATTCTGGAACGCATTCTCACTGCTCAGACAATAACTCGGACGAGCGGCGGGCCTCTACCGGGCGGGCGATCATGCCTCCCGCCGCTCGTCCTCTAGAGGCACGCGGCCCGCTCGCTAAAGGATAAAGGGGCGAGCGGAATACCATCAGCGGGCGACCATCGCAATTCCCTCCACTCTCCCGCCAAAGGTTCTCTGCTCTTGCGCTCGCATCAAACCGGACGAGCGGAGTGCCTTTGGCGGGCTAATATCCATACCTTGTCCCGCTCTCCTCCTAGAGATATGCCGGCTGTTTCTGAAGACTGTACAGATTTGACAGCTTATTTTCGTTGTGCTAATAGGCGCCCCTTTCTTTTGCTACAGACACATAAGCTGACGGCTGAATTCTTGAGAAGGATACATATATACAAACGATTATTCAACTTATAGTTTATTACAAAAGCTAATTACATGCAAAAGCAAATGCAATGAGCTTGCTTAGCGTTATAGAGTAAAACGGCACGAGGTAATAAACCGAAACAAAATAAACAACAAAAAAATAAACCACAAAATCACATTCTCATGAGGGCAAAAAAGGTGCAATAACGCATTTACACCAGAGGTGCGATAGTGAGAGGCGATTCTCCCCCTACCTTCACTTTTGAGCTGGTACAGGGTGACCACCTTCCCTTTGGAACAAAAATTTTTTCCGCTGAACGCTAAAGAAGGAAAATAAGCATAACAAACGCAAAAAGATTATTGAAATATAAATTTGTGCGTACGGCGGCATATATAATATATTTAAGATGAACGTGTTTGGTAACTGGTGTATTTGGAGGTAAAAGTTAGCGGGACTGTACAAATTTTATTTAGTAGAAATTGTCATAACGTACTGCAAGAAAGTAGGTCGATCCAAGGAATAACCGCCGAGAACCAGATTTTTGAATAATAAAATATCGATAAATTATGCGGAATTTCCACTTTTTAAGTCTTGCGGTTGAAGATTTCAGCATTTGCGACTTCATGGATTTGAAGAGTAAGTAGTGCTCTATCAGATAGTGAAAAAGTCGAGTCGATTTGAGAGATAGTCGCCGAAAACTAGAATTCTAAAAAAATTAAGCCATTTCAGCGCGTTCAATGAAAGCTGACAGTTAAACTCATATAAATCTTGAATGTGAAAGTTTGTGGTGTTGCGACTTCATAGGTTAAATTCTTCTCATCAATAGCTTTCAGATGGTATATAATATGTGGGGGTTCCTACGACTTATGCCCGTGGGGGGAGACTTTTCATCACAAAGTTTCCCCTGGCGGCTTCCATCCAATATATTAAAGTGGGCTGGGGGAGAGAATTTGTGATGAAAAGTCTCCCCCCACGGGCATAAGTCGTAGGAACCCCCACATATTATATACCATCTGAAAGCTATTGATGAGAAGAATTTAACCTATGAAGTCGCAACATCACAAACTTTCACATTCAAGATTTATATGAGTTTATCTGTCAGCTGTCATTAAACGCGCTAAAATGGCGTAATTTTTTAGAATTCTAGTTTGGCTATCTCTCAAATCGACTCGATTTTTTCACTATCTGATAGAGCACTACTTACTCTTTAAATCTATGAAGTCGCAAATGCTGACATCTTCAACTGCAAGACTTATAAAAGTGGAAAATTTCGCATAATTTATCGTTATTTTATTATTCAAAATCTGGTTCTCGGCGGTTATTCCTTGGATCGACCTAATTTCTTGCAGTACGTTATGACAATTTCTACTAAATGAAATCCGTACAGTCCCGCTAACTTTTACTTTCAAATACACCATTTACTAAACACGTTTATTTTAAATATATATGCGGATAAATAAAAATATGCTTTCAATAATCTTTTTTGCGTCTGTTTTGCTTATTTTCCGCGCACTAACGGCAACGACCTGGAAGGGTAGGCTCACTTTTGGTGGGCCCGGCTTCCCTTATCGCACCCCTAGTTTACACGTACGCGAAAAATGCACTGTTCGGTATCAGAACTCTCTTAGAATCTTATCATTCTTTTTCTTCCAACTTCTGACACATTTTCATCTATTGGTGTGGCACGCTTCTGTCGCTGAAGTACATAAAACAATTATTGAATTGCCCTATTTGTTGTAATGTTCTCACATCGCGAAGGACCCATCTCCCCGACTCGAAACTGTGAGACCGCACATCTCGCCTAAATTATTTGAGAAATGCAATATACAGGGTGTCCCAAAATAATGTGCACACTGTTTGATTTTGAATAACTCTCTTATTATGAGGTCTTTCGAGAAGCGGTAGGCGCCATTTTGTAGAGCTGGCTTCAACTTAGATTTACAGTATAGAGCGAATCACCGACCGCTATTCATTACTGTAGGATTACGGTAGAAACTTGGAACATATGGTGTAACTGTGGAAAAAGCTGCTTTCAAAAATTTTCAGAAAAATGTGAAAACTTGTGTTATAGGGTTTTTGGGGACGCTGAGTTCAATACTCAACTATTCTTAAGATTGCGAAACTTTCTAAACGGTGTAACCGCACTTTTTAGGAACATTGAGAAAATGGCCGCTATGCTTATCTCGCATAACTCTTCAATGAAGCATCATAATAAGTTGGAAACTTTACAGTTAGAATCAGTAACTCTAATTGGCCTAGCGTAAAAGTTTTCAGGCTGTTTTGTTTCCTTTCTGAGGCAAAATATGGCCTTTCATGGTCCAAAACCCTCTTTCAAGTTTCTACCGTAATCCTACAGTAACGAAGAGCGGTCGGTGATTCGTACTATACTACAAATCTAAGTTGAAGCCAGCTCTACAAAATGGTGCTTACCGCTTCTCGAAAGACCTCATGATAAGAGAGTTATTCAGAATCAAACAGTGTGCACATTATTTTGGGACACCTTGTATATTAGGTGGGTGCAAAAGTTTTGTCAGTTTTTTCAATCCATCAGCAAACACTCTAGAAGATAAACAAGAAGATAAACAAACGCTTTAAAATGTGTCCAATGCAGAATTTCTTCCTCTTTTCAGCTGCTCGACTACCATTGTGTTTCGTTGCTAAAATGACGAGATATTTGGTGGAAATTACAACCACTCGTTTTTACCATGTCCAACTTCCACTAATTTTCAAAAATTTGTATGAGACTTTCGGAGGAGCCCTAAAACCAGCGGATAGGGCAAACCTTTTGCCAACAGAAGCAATTTTTTATAGCCTTACGGCTTTTCTTTCAGAATTTCTACGATTTATTTTTTGAAGTGACCAAATTTTACAATCATCCTATTTTAACTTCGTAGAACATAAAATGTTGAACATTTCAGTCACCATTCGATGCAGAATTTTTTCCTCTTTCTAACACTTGTCTTTCTTTGCCGAGGCAGGCAAAATCTGTGGGAAATCGCAGTATTTCTCAATTTCAGAAGTGCGCACTGACGTAAGCTATGTTTCAAAATCTTCATAATTTGAAGCGAAAATCGCTCATTTACTTTGTAATGGTAGCGGTAGTAATAATCATGTGTTGAAACCTCAGTTTTCTTTGGGTTTTGCAGTGTTTGGTGCAATAACAGATCATGCTATTTTGCCAAAACACAAGACTTTTAGAAAATTATTTAGCAAAAATCTGAAAAAGCAGCTGAAAGAAAGAAAAAATGCATAAGTTGGCAAAAGGTTTGTCTTATCTGCTGCTTATTAGGGCTCCTCCGAAAGTCTCATACAAAAATTCTGAAAATTAGCGAAATTTGGAGATGGTAAAAACGAGTGGTTGTAATTTCCAGCAAATATCTTGTCATTCTCGCAATGAAACACAATGGTAGTCGAGCAGCTGAAAAGAGGAAGAAATTCTGCATTGGATACATTTTAAAGCGTTTGTTTATCTTCATTCTAGCGTGTTTGCCGATGCATTGAAAAAACCGACAAAACTTTCGGACCCACCTAATAGAATGGTGAAACCGATTTTCTTAAACGTACAGTGCCATTTGCAGACACTTAAAGAGGTGAGGTCGCCAATTCTTCTGCCGCTGTATCACATCATTCAAATTGTTCTCTCTTTCTTCATCCGCCTCTCCTAGATTCTTGTAAAACCTTTAATGAATTATTTGGTAGCCCACAACAACTCTCGATCTTTAAAAACTCACTTAGAATCTTCTAAATTGATGTCCATCTAGGGTTTTAAGTCATCATGCCCGAGACCCAGCATATCTCCGTCAAAATCTGAATATTGGTAATATTGTCAAACCGTGAACCTACAAACTTGTCCTTTACCTTTTAACACTTCCTCAATCTCTTCGGGGAGGTTTTTCAATGCTTCACTTCTCCCTCCGTTTTGGTTCATTCGCACGGAAAATTCCTGGATTGGGGGAATTCCATGATCTAAATGCACTTTGTAGAACGCAACTTGCTTGCAAATCTTTTTGAAACTTATTCGTCCCGGCACAAACCAATACAAAGAACAAAGTTGTTGATATGCACTCCCTTTTCTTTGTTCCCTCCCAATCCTTGGCTAATTGCGTTAGACTTACCTAGATTGGTGTTCTCATAAATGTCATGAAATCTTTGTAGAAACCTGTTTGAAGGGGAATTCGCATTTATCTTCCATAGCTTTGAGCAATTATGCACACAAATAGTAACGTTAGTATCTGAAGTATTCCCTTCCTCGTTTTCCATACATCGTGCAGTTTTTGTTGAGATGGCTTTGGCTAATCTCAGCCTGAAACAGGATATTACAATGACAATAACAAACAGAAAACTTAGTCATATTGTCATTCTTTAGCAATGTTCCACAGCTGGTCGTTCAAGCGGTTCAGATCTCCATATGTCGTTCTTGCGTACATCACTACGTTGGATCTCACAAATTCCTACAAAAAGCGTTTTTTGCTTTTGTAGGTCAACGGCAGAACTCACATGAAAAGTTGCTCATTGAATTTTGTTGACGCATCCTTGACAGTATATACTTCGGCAAATAGTTTCTTTCAGCGAGCGCTGGCCAAAGTTCCAGCAAGCGCCCGGACTCTTTTCACGCAGTTTCGGGCGTACTCCGAGTAAAGGTGAGACTCTATGTGGCAGAAATGTTATCAATGGTTTAATTACCCGAGTTTGGGGTACCCTTTTCAGCGGAAGATACCTACGGGCTGTGTGGTCCTTTACAAAGGACCGTGCGGCCCCCAATGATTTTGCATATTTTGGCGGAAAGTCCACGAGAATATGCAAAAATACGAATGCGGCTACTGGGCCGCAACTTATCCATAGAGAGACCGCGATAGTTCTACGAGCGTTCGCCTAAAAATTGGCCGAAATTACTCTAAATTTCTTCAAGCGGACGGCAAAAAATCAGCAAACTACTTTTCTGGCGCCCGCTTGCTCAAAATGCACATGGCCGCCTGCCCCCGGTGATAATCTGAGTGGGGTGCGAAAAAAGCTCATGCTGCTCTTGCAGCGCTGGCGAGATCTTCAAAAAGGAGCCACATTACTCTTCATAACCCTCTTATTCCACGCAAGCATCCTTTACGCTCAGACACTATAGGAGCACCAGAGCCGCGGCCTTCATTTCATTCTCTGTTTTTGGTTCGCGGCTCAGCCGCTGCAATGCTTTGCCCTGTCATTAAGGGTCGCGCGGTTGAGCCGGTGAGCCCATTTCCTCCCGCGGTTCGGCCGCACACCGGCCCACGTGCCCAAAATAAGGCCGCGGGCGGGCCGCAGACCTTTCGAGGCCGCGGCTCGTGGCTCCCAGTGTCTAAGGTAGGAGGACCCCTCGCAGGCGCGAACCCCTGACTGTGTGGGGCAGACACCTCAGACAATTATTGTGAGCACTCGCGGTTCCTAACGGTACTTACGGCGGTGGGCGTTAGATTCTTGAAATGACCATCCGCGGCCTTAGATTTATTTTCTTCGCCATCCGCGGCTCGATGTTATCGCTAAGGACAGGCTGCGAGAATTTAAAGTTTTATCGGAACACCCCCCCCCCCACAATGGTCGGTCGCCTCATCGTGGCGTGGGGGTGACACTGGGTGTCGAACTGCGATGCACAGCCGAGTGTATACTCTGGTAGGGCCTCCCAAGCTGTGAAGGAGTTCGACGTTTCCGGTTTCGGCCGGATGCCTAGCTAAGAACTGGCCGCGCCAGATTCTCCGCCGTCTGGCTTCTTCTGGTCGCTAGGCGGTCCCTCCCCGCTCCAAGCCCGGGGTCAGCGATCACCCCGTGGAAATCAAGAGTAGGCCTAGTAAGCCACCTCTTGTAGGGGAACAAATTTTATTACTCAGACAGCAAGAAGATTTAGAAAAAACCCTGTACATCGGATCCCGCCTACGGCGCCGGGTGGTAGCAAGAACGATGTCAGGGTACTCAGGGCGCCTTTCGGATTGGACAAAAACGACACGTCTGCCCGGACGACACGCCATGGAGACTGCCTCACTGCACTTACAACGCCAGGACAGTCTCCACAAACGCCGACCTCCACGCTCTTCTCGACGCTGCAGAGCACATCAACTACCACATCATTGCTCTGCAGGAAACGAAGTCCAGGAAGAAGGACGTGCGACAGATGAGTGATGGGACCCTCATCATTCGTGGTGAAAAGGTTCCATCACGAAACGTGGGAGGCGTCGGCTTTGTCGTCCACCCATCTATCGTCCATCTTGTCGATTCGCACGAGATCCTATCACCCCGACTAGGCATCCTACGACTACGACCTCCACATCAGAAGACCATCAGCATCATCAACTGCTATTCTCCAACATCAGCAGCTGACGAATCAGAACTAGATGCTTTCTACGAAGATGTGGAGGAGGTCGTCCGTAACGAGAAGTCCTTTTACAAGTTTGTTGTGGGCGATTTCAACGCGAAAATCAGGATGCCACTGGAAAGGGAATATAGGATCGGGAAGTTTGGATATGGGCTCCGGAACGAAAACGGCAACCGTCTTGTTGGGCTTCTCTCCGCCGCACGACTTTTCCATGGAAATTCCATCTTTATGAAGAAGGAACATCGCCGGTGGACATGGGAATCGCCCAACGGAACGACCCACGCGGAGATCGACCACATTCTCACCAACCGAAGGTGGAGCTTACTCGATGTCTCTGTGGTTCCATCCTTCTGTAGTGGCTCCGATCACCGCCTCCTTCGAGCGAAGATACGACTCAGCCGAAGGCTGGAAAAGAAAGTCTGTCATAGTGCCGCGAGAAGGAAGGAAGTCGTTTATGACGGTAACAGGCTGGAAGAGCTCATATCAAGTTGTGACTGGCCCATCGAGGAGGACCCAACGTACGACTACGACCGGCTTCTGAAAGGATTGCGAGCCTGCGGAGAATGCGCCTCAGTGACTTCTGAGAAGAACTTGGACCGCATCTCGAAGACCACCAAGGAATTGCTCGAAAGAAGAAGATCATTGAGGCAGGATCCGAATGCAACTCATCTCGAGCGACTGATTGCCAACACCAGTTGCAGAACAGCTTTGCAAGAGGATCTCAGGAAGTACAGGCAAGCCAAGATACTGGAAGCAGCAGAAGAAGAAGACGAAGTCTCAAGAAGTGCCGAAGGGACCTCTGCGAATATCACGTACCGCTGGCTGCACTACTGAACGAAGACGGGACTCCGACTTCTTCCCGATACAAGATGGAATCTATCGCGAAGAACTTCTACACCAACCTCTTCCGCTCATCAACACCCGTGCAGATGCCCGTTGTTCCCACTGGAGAAGTACCACCACGAATTCTACCTGCTGAAGTGCGTATCGCGAACAGACCATGAAGACGTCCACGGCTCCAGGACCAGATCATCTTTCCGTCGAACTTCTGCGAGCCGGAGGACACCGTCTACACGAGATTCTAGCGTCGCATTTGACATCTTACCTTCAGAAGGAGAAGATTCCCGACCAGTGGAGAACGTCAAGAACCGTCCTTCTCTTCAAGAAGGGTGAACGGGAGGATCTTCGGAACTATCGTCCAATATGCTTGCTGAGTGTGCTGTACAAGCTTTTCACGAAGATTATCCTCGCTCGCATATCAAGGACACTGGATGAAGCCCAACCCCAAGAACAAGCTGGATTTCGCAAAGGATTCAGCTGCATGGACCACATCCAGACCGTTTCGAGGGTCATAGAAGTCTGCCGGGAGTACCGACTGCCTCTCGTCCTAACCTTTGTCGACTACGAGAAAGCCTTCGACAGCGTCGAAACCAACGCCATCCTGTCTGCGCTAGTCGATCAAGGAGTGGACCCAGCTTACGTGAGGACGTTAGCCGACTGCTACAAGGACTGTACAACGACGATGCAGCTATTCCATCGCCCCCTGACCATACCAATCGGGAAGGGGGTCCGACAAGGCGACACAATCTCGCCGAAGCTGTTCACCGCGGCCTTGCAGTGGGTGATGAAGTCACTGGACTGGGACGAGAGAGGCATACGAGTTGATGGGAGATTCCTGTCCAACCTTCGTTTTGCGGACGACATCGTTCTCTTCTCGAGCAGTATCACCGAAGCAGAGACGATGCTGAAGGAACTAAACGAAGTAGGGAAGAAGATCGGACTGCGAATAAATCGGAAGAAGACTCAGTTCATGAAGAACGCCCTTTGCGAAGATGCAGAAATGGAATTGGAAGGCACCCCGATTATGGAGACGTCATCCTACGTGTATCTCGGACGTTCGATGAACATGGAGAACGACTTGAGGGAAGAACTTAACGGGAGAAGAAGAGCAGCCTGGGCCGCCTTCGGACCTGTGAAGGAAGCCACCGACCAACTGACGGACCCGGAGCTTCGTGCCCACCTGTTCGACTCACGTTCTCCCGGCGCTCTGTTACGCAGCTGAGACTTGGGCCGACACTGTAGCCACGTCGAAAGCTTTACGGACCACCCACAGAGCGCTCGAGCGCAGTCTTCTGAAGATGACCTGACGCAAGCAACATCTAGTCGGACTTCGCAGCACGGATATGAGAAGAATGTCCCGTCTTCGTGACCCAGCGGAATACGTCGCGAAAGCCAAACACCGATGGGCCGGTCACATAATGAGAAGAACAGACGACAGATGGACACTAAGAACATCGGAGTGGATTCCTCGCGAAGCCAAACGTCCCCGAGGAAGACCTCCAACGAGATGGGCAGACGTGTTCGTGGAACGGATGGACCAGCTGAGAAATCAGCTGGATACGATTTTTGCACCTGGAACTCGTGGACGCAGCCACCGACGTCAGCCAAGAAGATCGTGGATGTCAGAAGCGAGGGACAGGGAAAAATGGAAACTTCTGAGCTGGGGCCCGCACGTCACGTGAAGCCGGGCCATCTAAGTATCTAAGTAAGTATCGGAACACCGCGGCCTAAAAAAAGACACTTGGGCGAGCCCCGGGCCTTATTGGGCGCACTGCACATTTAGTTCTTGGGCAAGCCGCGGCCCTTCAAGCGACGGCCCTACAATATCACTCCGGCCATAATTAATACATACTGTGGGAGGGAATGCACTCGCGTGAGATACGCGCGGTGAAAGGGTTACCTTCAGCATTTGCGTCGTTTGGCAAAAGTCAAGTAGCGTCAAGTTCTTAACGAATGGGGTCTCGAATCGCGGTTAAACTCTATAGGACTACTTGGTCCTGGAATTAGGTTGTCGAAAGCTTTGGTATAGCGATTGTGGCTTCCATGCAAGGCCAAAGAATATGAACAGGAGTTCAAAACTTGAAACTGTCCGAAAAATTTTCAAAATTGAAATATTTATGAACTTTATTGCTTTGTCGGGGTGTATTGGGGCACCCGTGGGTGCACATTGCGCATTGTTTGGGCGCTTCCCGGGCCAAACGCTGCCGTTGTTCGGGCGTTTATCGGGTCATCCGTCGGCATTGTCGGGTGCACTCATCGGCGCGCCCTCGGGATGGGAGTAGCGTCGTCCGTGGGTGGCCGGCAGATGTTCGCCATAATTCTCTGAACACACTTACATGCTTATCGTTGAGGGCCACTGCTAGATGACTGCCCTCAAACCGCAATAACACTAAATGAGAATGACTCGCACATAGAAATGATGGCAAGTTAGTCTAACGTGTTAATGGGTACGCCGCCCACCCGCTTGAGGGGAGGGCCGCCGCGGTCAAATCAAGGTCCGCCGCTCGCAAGCTCGGTAGCGAGGGTACGCCGCTCGTCCGCAAGAAAGCCACGCCCACAAATCAAAGCTCGCCGCTCGCACGGAAAGCCGTTAAGGCCCGCCGCTCGTCCGAGTTATTGTCTGAGTGAGTGGTGAGTAACACGAGTAACACTATTAACAAGGTAGCACGGGTAACACGCGTAACACGGGTAACACTGGTAACACTGCCTCGTAATGTATTTTCAAAGCCCTACGCAACCATGTATTATCATGTTCACATCATCTGTTCTGCGTACGCTTGTAGAAAACAAATTAACGAGGGGAGTACCACCTTGGAAGTTCCGCCTCTTTCAACTGAGTAAACTGCAAGCTTCAGCAAACACCTCAAGGAACATGAAATATGTTATGCGTTCACTGCTTGATCATCATGAGGTTTCCTATCCAACCCTACTATTTTTAGACGACTTTTTAGTGTTAGCAGAATTTAGGCTCTACGGTGGAGTTTAGCACTGCCACATCTTTTAATTTTTCGATCATCACTGGTTTTAGAATTATCATCAAAATTTACTATAGATCACCATGGATTCATGGTCGCCATCTTTTAATACCATCTTTTAATAATCTCCTGAGTCGAAGTCCTAGGTATCAAGCAAACAATTCCTGTCTTTGCTGCAGTTCGGGCCACATTTCGCGATAAGTAGCGAACTCCGCATCCCACTCTCAGATTTCCAGTGCCCGGCTTTTGATAATATTCCGCGGCCTAAAATCTACGATTTATGCAAAGATGGTGACCATCTGCGTAATAGAAGAATGGAATTATCTTAAAGGCAGTGTCCAGGCAAATCTGAGCACACGGTTTTTGCCTGGAAACTGATGAGGAGGTTCCAGCTAAGGCACTGCCCAAACCTCAGCGCAAATCATTCATTCACGGCTGAGAAATCCGTCCCCAAACATTCCGCGGCTGCGTCGTGACCGTAACACTTAGCATGGGTCCCAGGACGAACGTAATGTTAAGGTGAGCGAAGTCGTTTTCGGGTGCGTCAGGCAGGCGCGCGGTTTTCGGGGACGGATTTCTCAGCCGTAAATGGACTATTTGCGCTGCCTCTTGGACAGTGCCTTAGTTATGACCCCTTCATCAATTTCCAGGCGAAAAACTCATGCGCCCAGATTTATCTGAACACTGCCTTTAATAAAGCTGGAAGCTCTTATAAGAGCGTGTCGCATTTATTCTAAACTGAATGAATGAAACTTATTGTAATAATTAAAACTTTGAATTTGTGAACTGATTTATACGACTTTCGTTCATCAAACTCAATTCTTCGCTTACAAACAAGAGTGTCATTGGACTAACGTTGATAATATGGTGGTATTGATTATAGTGAATGAACTGACACAAAACATTCGCTAAATCACTTAGGATATCAAGTCCAAGTTTTGGCACGGCAGACACTAGTAAAGGTTTTTTTGAAACATTCTTTTTGTAAACATTAAGGCTGAACTCTTGAAAATTGCGCAGATGTACCAGAATCGAACTCTATGTGAAGGTCACCTTTTTCATTTTAACCAGTTCACACAAGTCTAGATAGAAAGATTACTTATCATCCGAGTCAAGCGTGGGGTGTGCCACACCTAGGGGGTCGTATTAAGGAGTCAAAAGGGGAGGGGGTCGTAGTCGGGTATTCTGACATTTATTTGTGAGCAGATTGTCAGGTAACCCCAGGCGAAAAATCACATGAGGTAGACTATTTCTTATCTACGAAGCTTAATGGGTGTTATATCCATAGTTAGAATGCCAATCAACCCCTGTGGACAAAGTTTGAGCGAATTCTGAAGTTTCAAGGTATTAAGCCACCTAAGTGAATGGTCATTTTCCAACATGATTAACTTTGTTTCAAGAGTGAACTAATTATTCAACTTGCACTCAAAACGAAGCACTACTCTTTCTTTGTCCATACCAGAAATCCCGCTTCAAAAGACCTTCAAACTATGGATTTAGAAGCCAACCAACATTTCGTTTTTCCCATTTTTCGGTTTTGATGGCTGCGCTTTCACCGAATATGACTCAGAGCTAAGAAGATGAATCAGGCTTAAATCACTTCTATGGAGTCTACGAGATTCACGCTATCGATTCATGTAAATAATGTTCGCTAAAAATGTTTTTTTGATATAGTTAATAGGGTGTAGCACCACCCCTAAAAAGCTGTCGGCCAGAGGCTTTTAGGGGGTATGCCACAGCCCATTAAAGGCAGTACATCAGCAGAATGAGACCGTGACAAAACAAGGTTACAGGATAGGAGCCCCGATATAGAATCTATCGGCCAAAGTCCGATCTTTCTCTGCCACTTCCCCCCGAAATTTCAACGCGGAAGCAGCGCTCATCTCCAATATGGGATGAGCGGGGCCAGAGAATACAGGAGATGAGCGCTGCTTTCGCGTTGAATTTTTGGGGGTTAGAAGTGGCAGAGAAAGATCGGATTTTGGCCGATAGGTTCCATATGGGGGCTCCTACCCTGTGACCTTGTTTTGTCACGGGTCTCATTCTGCCGATGTACTGCCTTTGACTGTATCAAAAAAACATTTGACTGTATCAAAAACAAACACGAACAGTCTTTATATGAATCGATAGCGTAAATCTCGTAGATTCCATAGAAGTGATTTGAGCCTGATTCAACGTCTTAGCTCTGAGTAATATTCGGTGAAAGCACAGCCATCAAAACCGAAAAATAAGAAAAACGAAATTTTGGTTGGCTTCTAAACCCATAGTTTGAAGGTCTTTTGAAGCGAGACTTCTGGTATGGACAGAGAAGGAGTAGTGCTTCGTTTCGAGTGCAAAAATAAATAACTAGTTCACTTTTGAAACAAAGTTAATCGTGTTGGAAAATGACCATTTCACCTAGGTGGCTTTGTATCTTGAAACTTCAGAATTCGCTCAAACTTTGTCTACGGGGGTTGATTAAGAGCTAAGTATTATGTTGCCGTTATGTTCGACAGGACCTTCAAGTAAAGTTATCTTAGGTACATAGTTCAGGGGGGGGGGGTCTTATTGACACAGCAATTAGGGGGGGGGGGAGGGGGAGGGGCAGTGATCCATGTGCCACACCTCTTGCTTGTTCCTGCTCATCATCTATTCTATGGTTGGAGCACTCGAGAACGCTTCGCGTACATTGCCTAAATAAGCTTGAACTTGTTCTTTTCGTTTGAGGCCGCAAAATTCTAGAGGGAGTAGACTACCAGCATAAACTTGCTGTTTACATATAAAATTTGCTTGGACCATGTGTGCAAAGCGGTCTTGGGTCTCCTAGTCATGGAATGGATAAAACTTGCCCTGACATAAACAAAGAAAACGTCA
This sequence comes from Cylicocyclus nassatus, assembly GCA_958299035.1. Lineage (NCBI taxonomy): Eukaryota > Metazoa > Nematoda > Chromadorea > Rhabditida > Strongylidae > Cylicocyclus > Cylicocyclus nassatus. The sequence goes on from CATQJL010000316.1 coordinate 34,097,946, forward strand.
TTCAAACGCTACCCAACCCTCGATGGATAAAACGCGTATCTAGTGTCTTATGCTGCACTTACATAAACGCAAAACAGGAACAAACAGAACTTAAAATTGTGTCTCAAATAAATGCATTATGTAAGTGAAGTGCAGCATAAGACGCTAGATATGTGTTTCAACCTTCGAGGGTTGGGTAGCGTCTCTTGAATGATGTTTTCTTTAAGTTGCTGTCCATGTGGGACTTGCGTGAATGTCTCAAAGAGATAAAATGATGCACTTTGCGTTGTTCTTTTGATGTGAAGGCATTTGAGCCTTCAAATTAGGTAAGTAAATACTTCTTAATCTTGTTTTTTTACTGTTGACTCTCCACAGTCTTATAACGACGAGTTCCTTAAATTTTGGCAAGGGGAGGGAAGAGTAGAAAAAGAGATTCATCGGTCTGAGGCGCTGCTATGACCGGTGAGATACAATGTTTGATACAGGCCCTGGCCAAGTCTCAAGGCAAGCCTTTTATCGGGGACAAAACCTTCACAACAGAGTTGAACCAGAGGTCAAAGGAGATTTCGTTACTAATATTTACCATTGATCTTGTTGAGCCATCACTACTCTCGATAATGCAAAGTACAGCCAGCTCATAAAATCTTACCTGTCTGGCAGTACTCTCCCATTTTTGCCTGGGATATCTGCTTACATAATGCATGAAATCTTCGAACTGTTCACAGTTGAGATGCAATTTGAATACGTAGTATTTAGTCGCTTCGGGTCTTTCATATCTTCCCAACGTAAATTCATAATCACTTGCCCATGAAGTGGCCAAAAAGTCAACGTCGCAGTCATACTTCTGAAAAAGGAATCTTGCATTTCAAACAATAGCCCAAAATGAATTTCTTTATTATCTCGATGGAAGTTTACCTCTATATCATATCAACGTAAACCCCATAACAATGCTGAAAGTCCACTGTGTAAAATGGATGCAGCACCCTTTTGTGGAAGCCAATGTCTGTCTTAGCCTCTTCGTCATTGACAAAAGATAATGCGATTGGAAAATTCAGAGATATCAATAAAAAAATGCAGATGTGATATCAATAAAAAGTCGAGTGAGGGAACAGTTTGTATCCTTTCACTAGTACATGAAGCACCTCTTTTTTTCTAAACTCGATGGATATCCAGTGGGAACATGCACTTGTAATCAAAGTGTTATACAAAGTGAAATTCAATCAGTTTTGGGATAGCTCGAAATTGTTATAGGTACACGGAATATTTTTGCCTCCATGTTCCTCTCAGACTACAGGTGATAGCACTCGAAGCAAACTTGTAGAAATAGCGCTAACCCGCTCTAGCAAATGAGCTAGGATTAAATTTTTCACAGTAGCGTCTACTCGATCTCTTTTCTTGATCGGGCAAGTGGTTTCTTTTCCACGGAATTTTTTGTATTGAAGATCCTCGTAGACCATGCCGATGCAAAAGCTTTGTCAATGTTTGATTCTCACAAATTGAATGTAATAGATGAAGATCAATATAAATCCTGAAAGATTAATATAAATCCCGTACAGGAAAGGTAGCTAGCACTTTAAGATGTATTCAGTGTAGGGGTTTTTCCCTCTTTCCATCTTCCATGTCAATGTGATTTGTTGAACGAGTGGTATAGTCGCTGAAGACTTTCGTTTTACCATGTTTGCTTTTCGCTAGCTTTCAAAATTTTTATTGAGATTTTCGAAAATGCTTCGACTAGCTGGTAGGGCAAATTTCTTTTTTGAAGCATTGCGGCTTGCCTTTCAGAAGTGAAGTTTATTTATTGAAGTAACCAAATTCTTATTCAATTTAATGGAATCTCAGTGATGAGCAGTTCGTGTACCATTCGACGCAACTTTTTCTCTATAACTGGTCTTTTCTTTGCGAGGCATGCGAAATTTGCAGTTAAAATTGCAGTATTTTCAATTTTACAAGTGCGCATTGTCGTACGTTTCAAGATCTTCATATTTTAAAGCGATAATCGTTACATTCTTCACTGGGTCAGCGGTAGTAATAATCGAATTTTCAAAGCTCGCTTTTCTGAAAATTTTGCACCATGCAGTGCAATTACATGTTATGTGCTTTTTTTTAACTCTTCAAACTAATCACAAGATCCCAAAGAGCCAAGAAAATGAAGAATTGCTTTAACTTGCAAAAGATTTGCACGTCTGTTGGATATCAAAGCTATCCCAGAAGTCTCAAACAAAAATGCGAAAAATAGCAAAATTTTCTTCTCTTTGGCTTCGGCTTCTCTTAAAATGAAAAGTGAAAAGCTTCGATTATTTTACCGCTCGTCACTAGAATCATATTCGGAACATATTGCTAGAAAGGAGAAGAAATTCTGTATTCTTCTCAAAAAACTTGTTCATCTTTACTCTACTGTATTTGCGTACTGACAAATTTTGCACCGACCTAATAAAATCACTTACCCATTTATCCTTGAGGTCAGGGTTGAATATTAGCAAGTAGCGCAACATAGCATCGAAGGAATAGTATTTGAGCATGAATAACCGCCAGATCTTATTAGAATAATAAGAATGATAAATACAATAGTAAGGGAACATAGGGTCCTGGGGAATATCGCAATTCTTTAGTGTCTTCGGTGTCTTCGCTTTTTTGAGCACTTCGTCATGGAATTCTTGGGCACTAATATTAATGGGCATAACGTATAATTTTTGCTCCCAATATGACTGCCGTGAGTAAACAATAAGAACTGCCTGGAATCTGATGTTAGGTAAAAAAACGAGCAGGCCTGCACTTACATTCAAAACAACGAGAAGCTTGAACATGACTATTTGATCTACACCACTTAGCTGCATATTTGTACCATCACGGATCCAACACATGACTGTTTGGGCTGAATCTACACTTAATTGTTGGAGTGACAGCTTGCACTTTTCAACACGTACTGTTCTCATTGTCACTAGCAAGAGGAATCTAGGACGAGTGGGTGTTATGGACACATTCATTTGATCTGTTTACTGTAGCCTAGTAGAATTTTCATTCCGGCTTTGAACTTCTTGTACCGCTCATAAAATACGTCGTTAGAAGTCTTTTTTTGTAATCTTATGTTCCACAAATTTGCTCTTCAAAATTTGCTCCATGTCCACTTCAATTTTCGATGTCAGATATTTGCTTTAGAAAACATTACAATTGTTTTAGCAAAACTAAACTTGCACAGAAGATAGTTAAATAATGGCATATAAACTGAGTTGATAATTCTGTTTTTATGGAACCGAAAGTAAAACATAAAGAGATTGCTTCCCATCTCGTCTAGTTTTTGTCCAATGTACGTTAACTGCAACAAAAAAAGCTGCGGAAATACATTGCTTGGCTCATCTTGATCGGCTTATGACCTCCTGTATAGTGTATCCCTGCCAGCTTCCGATAGGTACCTCCGCAACGCGCCCGCAGCGCATGCCTACAGCGCGCTTTTCGTTTCAGCTCTAGTGAAACTTTTTTGCTCTCCTCTCTCAAGTGGCTTTGATCTGTTCTGTAATTTCTCTATTTTGAATGTAAACGACTATGGCAACCGGTTACCTGGTTACCGGTTTTGAGTATTTATGAGCCTTGACAGTCTTGAACGTTTTTGTTTCGTAAACTTCTCGTTTTTTTCCTCGAAAATGAAGAATGTATAGTTTAAGAAAAATCTTTTTCAAAGGTTTCTTCAACAGACAAGTTTGTCTATTCGACCAATTTTGTGGAGTATAGACGCTTCTACGTATTTTTTTGATGCGCCATTAGAGCTTTGCTTCTACGATCGTGTTCTCTAACTTGAGTTTGATGGGTTTTTTATGAACACGGAAGGAAAATGTTTAAAAAGTGATTTTCGACTTTTTCTGCTAATTTTGTTCTATGATTTTCACCCATTACCGATAGTGTTATACTAGCTTCCACGGAACTGATTGGAATTTGAGCGCTAGTAAAAGTTGTGAACGCTCTCTTATTGCTTAGGCTTTTCTCAAGTTGAGATCACTGGCTTTCATTTTTTACTTTCCTTTGCGCGTAGCAATGCTTTTTTATTTGTAAGTGAAATGAAAAGCGTCAAGCCGAGATGCGTTGCGTGTGCGGCGTGAAGGTACCTATGGGAAGCTAGCCGAGGCACACATTATATGTAAAACATCGTAGGGAAGTTCCATATTGTGGGTTATGGCGCAAAGTACTGTTCGGCTTTTTCAAAACTTTCAAGTACTGATTTCAACGCTGTTTATACGCTTGTGATTTTTCTTTTACTGTATATATTTACCAATACTCCAGTAACGATAAAAGTAAACGATACATAAGTAAAAAGCAAGAAAAAAAGAGTAGATTTTCAACTTTGATGTGCATTTTAGATTGAGCAAAAGCTCTTTGAAATGCACGTATACAAACTCTGTCTCATATGATATTAAGGAGTTCTTTTCGATTTAGACGCCTTATGTTATAACAGGGAGTTTTTGTTTTCGATTTAGAACATGCTTTTCGAAGAGCGTGAACGGTTGAAAATGCAGCTTGAGCTACACGCACAACTTGTTGACTGGCGTGTACTTCGGTTTCATGTTTTTTGGCATAGTAATATCAGAATTACAACTTAATTCCTTTTCGGATGGTACCCGCCTTCGTATTTCTAAAAGATAAAATGCGCGCTTGTACTTATGCTCAGATAACTCTACATATGCCACACCAGCCGTTTTGCTCCATCCAAGCCTCATCCACGAGTAGATTAAGAACTTTACAAAAATAGTTAGCATTCCAAAAGGCCGTTACCTGTTGGTAGGTGCGTGTAGAGATTCCGTGAGGTTCGATGTAGTCATATATTCGTTCTTTATTCATATAATCTCTGCTGTCTACTTTCTACTTCATGCACTCCGCTCCTCAAACATCTCGAGCTTTCTACTCCAGACCTGAGCCATAGTGACTTCAGACTTCATCAATACAGCCAGAATTTCAGGAACGGTACGCAAACCTCGTTTTTTCAGTAATGATGATAATGATATTCTCGCTTTGTAGCGATAGTAGTCGCTAATGCTCTTTGAACTCTTGCTATTGCCTCTCGATCGCTCAAATAATTGATTTTCCGTTTTTGCATGATTCAAAAGCGAATCCTGTCTAATGAACATTCAAAAAACTTATTTATGTACTGTACTGTGAATTCCGGACATACATAGTGTGACGTCTTTGAAGAATGTACGCCATTTGATGATGTAAAAAATGAGCCTTTCTATAAAAATGAGAAAATGTGAAGCTTTGGAAATCTATCTTATTATCAAGAGTTTGGTATCGAACACCTATTAGCACATTCTTATGCCGTAGACACCACTATGCTTAGGAAAGCTTGAAATATCTTCGAATATTTGACTGTCGCATTTAAAGTTTTCTAATCAGCTTTTGAATATTTCGCATTTGACTAATTTAGTCGGATGTCAAATGTTTCTTCAACGGATCTAATTGAAACTGATACCACCGAGGATGGATTAGGTTTATTTAAAATTGGAGAACTGATATTTGACTTCTGCATATCACTGGATATCTTGAATTTTTAATATTCTACTTTTGTATATACTTCGTTTAGACATTTCGAGTAATTGACTTGCGAATAATTTGCATTCAACTATCTTTTCCAAAAGATCGAAATCGAAAAAGTATTTGACTTTCGGAAATAGTCGAATGGAAATCAATTACTACGCACTGAAGCAAATGATAATGAACCATTACCTAACCATTTTTCCGCGTTCATCCCTTCCCCAACAAAGTACACACTTACGAACGCCAAAGCTCATCTTTGGACTTTTTTTGCAACAAGGCCAAGCACAGGCTAAGTTGTATAGGCAGCAATGTGTATTAATCTTATGAAAGGTCAGCAGCCCTCAAAGCTGGTATGGCTGCCTTGCAGAAAGCTCTTCAACATATACGCAGCGAAAAGAGATTTTTCAAACGACAAAATTTGAAGCAGTTCGCGCTTTCACTCTTCCCCCGCATTAAAGTGCGTACGTACGGACGCAAAGCTCATCTTTGGACTTTTTTTTGCAAAAATGCCAAGCACAAGATAAGTTGTGTTGGCAGCAAAGTGCTACTAATCTTATGAAAGGCCAGCAGCCCTCGACTCTTCAACATATATGCAACTAAAAAGATCCTTCAAACCATAATACTTGAAGCATTTTTCGCGCTTTCATCTCTTCCCTCACATAAAGTACGTACGTTCGCACGCTCATCTTTGGACTTTTTTTTGCAACAGTGCCAAGCACAAGATAAGTTGTGTAGGCAGCAAAGTGCTATAAAACTTATAAGGGCCGGCAAACCTCGAAGCTGGTATAGCTGCCACCATGTATAATACACGTAATCGCTGTCGGATGCAGAAAGTCCAGGTAGCTTTAAATGCTAAAATTAACACCGCGTAATCTCCTTTGACATAGCAAATTCATATTCAGAATTGGCTGCACATTGGATCTAAGCCAAAATAATGTGTTTTAAGCATTTGTATGCAACATGTTAGGTCAGCTGAAAGTCTCCTATTGTATCATTACCGAAGAAATCTATAACTTTCTTTGTCTTTCTCAATCTGCTTAGCATCTTTCCAAACAAAGACGTCCACAGCCTCCCTGTTAACAATCGAACAATTTTCTTGAAAACCTGCCAAAAGTGAAAGTCAATGACAAGCTCACTCGACCGAAAAACTATTTTTCATTGAAAAACACTAATTTACTGTTATTGCTAAATTTGCGAAGGTTTTATACAGCACATGTATGGGTAAAGTAGTGTAGGAATCAAAGCCTACCAATATCAATTATTATGTCCCTACTATTGACAAAATACAGTAAGCGCGCATGTGATTTCCCGCATGTGCCTATGATATGAGTGAGCAAGGAGGGTATGTGGAATTTCTTGCAGCGAGGATTCTTCCTAAGGCCCTGGACATACCTCTCGCGACTTTACTCGTCACGTGATTTGGTCATTTGCTAGATCTCTTCAAAGTCAACACTCGCAGATCACAAATCATCACAAACGCTTGGTGTATTCAACTTTTATGGGTCGATAATATGTGCCATTTTAAGCGTGCTCAAATTGAGTTCGCGACGAGTAAGCAACTGGAGTTTTGTCAAGTCGCGTCGCCACTGAAATTGCGTGAGGTGTACCAAAACCTAAGTGCGAATGCTTATAAACAGCTGGCTTGGCGGCTGGAAGACGAAGCTTTGTGACCTAATCAAGGCCGCTCGCGCGCGTGCTCTCTGACCATTCTCTAGCTTAAGTAGACCACGAAGCCCCACCCTCCAACCGCCAATCCAGAATCAAAAGGTTAATATTGTTTGACTATTGATATCTCTCTCCTCCAAGGTCCTTTGTTGACCACTAAGTGTCATTCTGTAGAGCCGACTTTAGCATAGATCTACAGTATGCAGCAAACCGATCACCTATAATAGGACTACAACAGTTTGAGCACACAGCGACAGTGGGGATGACGCTTTCGTGCTGAGTAATGTGTTATTAAACAGCGTAATTCGCAAAGGTTTCGGGTTTTTTCCTACAAGAGAAGGATACTAGCTTAGATTCACCTTTTGAGTTGAAACAGAAATATTTTTGATCACCTTTGAACGTTGATTCCCTGATTCCGAATAGCTGTACCTAACTGCATAGCTCACGCTAAAGCGATTTATGAGCTTGCTAATGTGAGTAATTGACATAATTCTGAAATGGGAAAACGCCCTTTTGATAGGAATCTGCTCGTGCCAGGATGTTTTTTAGCACCAAATTAAGTCTTTTGATCTTGAAAGGGAGCCTTACGCAATTGCAAAACTACCCATACGTTGACACCGTAGCATCATGAGTCGATGAAGAGGCAAAATTTGCAGTGAAAAGAGACAATAACTTGCTTCGGAATAATACAAAGTAGTTAGGAAAAGCATATTTGGAATGAGCGTTTAAAGCTGATTTTAAATATATGTGACTCATCTCAAAAGGCGGATTTAATTTAGTATCCTTCCTTGTTGGAAAAACCTGACGAAGTCTTTTATAGGTGCAGCTCTAATCTCTTGGCATCTCTGATCTGCCTATGTCATCCTCATTTCGCTGGTTCAACATTAATGCAGTCTCGAAAAGCCTTGGGTAGTGGTCATGGTTAACTTACGGTGTGTTTAACCCAACCTCCAGATACATTAATTCACGATGTTTCTTTCGGATTTTTCACCAAGTGGTTTATAGAGCTGATTAGCAGTAACACTCTACTCATTACCTTCGTGTTTACAATTAGATGCGCCATAAGCGTGACATCGTAAAATACTTAATATCTTTTTCGTAAACACGCCTTGTTTCTATAACTTGTTCTTTGTTTTTATAAGGATATTTTATACATTCAAAATTATACTAGGTTGTTCCAAAAGCTCTGTCCGATTTCTAGTTGATTTGTTTTAAAGCAGCTAGTTTCCTGGAGTTTCGTACTTGTTGCGGAAAAATGAATGTTTTTTGGAAGCATTTTTTTTTTGCTCTTTCTAGTGCCTACTAATGCTTGACAAAACTTCTTCTCAGTTAAGCCCTATAGCGAAACCGCCAAAATGCAATCATAAGTTAGGAAATAGACTCTATGAAGAAAATTTCCGCGGTATTCGTAAAATTAAAAATGTAATATTTCATAATGGGTTAGGATGCAATGTTCTCACATTTTACCTCAAACAAAGTGAACGTCTCACTTTTTCATTTTCTCAAAGGTAGAAGACGAACTCACTTATTCAAAAGTAACAACGTCTACGTATAGCGCACGGTGTGCACTCAGTAATGCATATGATAGAGAAAGCGAGAGCGAGCGGGGACTATCAGCTAATTAACTTTCTTCGTGCACGACAGCAGGAAAAAATCAAATATTAAAAAGTCGACTTACTTGGGCGCGCGGAGGAGGGCTCAAACTATGGATTTTTTGATTTGCTCGTAAAAATCTCTTGCAGCAAAGATAGCTCGAATTCTCTTTAGCCGTGAAAGAATTTCTGAATTATAGATTACTTAATTATGGTAGCCAGATATGTCTGCTTATCTTTATGTGGAAGCATTAGTACATCAAAGTGGATGGTTTTAAAAAAAAACTTTGCAAAATTCTCAAAATTTTCTTTTCTTTCTTTACATGGCAATATGATAGACTTTACCTCGCCCAATCCAAAAAAATTTAGAATGTGCAAAAATATTGATTTTGAAGAGAATTGTAACATTTTTAATCAGAAAATCTGCAAATCGGACAGAACTTTCAAAACAACCTAGTATCTCAGCGTTATGCGCGTGTCTCATGCAAAAGCTCTTTTGGGGATGATTTAGAAACCTACGTTTTGTATTACTAGTTCAACTTTCAGAGAAGGATGTAAAATGTTGAACGCCCATGCACATGCTTTAGCTGACAAATTGTACGAAAAGCGAAACTTCGTATTCAAAAGTGCGGCATTCACGCGTCAGTACTTTGTGCGCGAAATCATTGTGCGATCTGAATAATGCTGGCTGTCACTAAGCTGATTATGGACGCACTCGGGCTCTTTGAGTTCAGTTATTTCCGCTCACATGAGAAGGTCACAAAATGTAATGAATTAACACCATACCGTTGGGAAGGAGTTGATCGAAGTTTGTCGTCGATCGCAATTGCTGAATAAAGATTTTATTTTATGAAAATGGCTGAAACTTGCAACAATATTTATAAATAGACAGTTTTATTTTATTTTTATGTATGTTTTCAGAACTTCAAAAGAGGTAGAGGAGAAAACTAGGTATTCTATCTATCTTCTTCCCTCTCCAAGAATGAAATATCACTGGTCATTCATGTATTTTTTTATATGATTATTGCCATAACTTGCCTGTCTTACAACTGTACTCGAATCCGAAATTTTTTTCTGGCATGTTGAAGAAGCAGAGAGAAAGTGGAAAAAAGACAGATTAATTCAGTGGACCAAATCAGATTCGCTATTTTTTTGAGAAGACTTGTAGCTGTCAAATATCTATACACTACCGCCTTACCACTGCACTCCGCTCGTCGAACTTCATCGCCATATCTTGTTATAGTAGACGAATTCTGGATCCAAAAGCACCATTCAACTTATCTCGAAGAGATGCATCTTCCGATCTATAGAATTACTTGTTCAAACACGTTGCTCAAGATTTAGGGACTCTTTCAGATTTTTGCTCACGCTAGGCTACTCATAGTGTTTAATCATCGCGCGAAATAGTTGTAACGAACGGCAATTTCCATCGAATGAGCGAAGATCAAACAACTGCTTTTTGAAAATGTTTCGAATGGATGAATATCGAGTAATTGAGTTTCAAAAATTCGAATGGACAAATATTACTCGATTTCCGATTTTCATATTAGGCTGTCTTAAAAGTAAACTTCTTTTGTTTGAAGAATTCAAACTGTTTTTGTTTTCTTAGTATACTTGGGGTAACATTCGATAGAGAAGATCAAGCTCTGCAAAAAGACCGCCAAAGTTCCGTCTAAGTCGCCTTCTATGTAAGGTTTGAAGTCAAAATCGGAAAAAATTCTGTCATATGAAAATTGGATTTTTGCAAAGAAAAACCTTAAGGATCTCTAATTTGGTCATTATACAGTAGACGCGTATTAGTACTCGAATATGCCTTTACTGGATTTCTTCCGCGCATAGAAAGCGAGAAAAATAGGATAGTCCGAAAATGGCAAACTCCGTTTCAGCCCCTCTCACGTATGTCATTGTAAACTACAAGCCTTACGAAGTATAAATTTGAAATCTCACCCATGAATGTGCCCTTATAATAAAGAAATACCAAGTTTTACATTTAAAAAAGCCCGAAAAAAGTAGCATTTTGGCATGGGACCACTTTTGTTCTCATTTTTGAGCCCCGGAAAAAATCCACCAAATACATTTTTGGGTATCACTATGTGTCTACTATATGAAGACAGGCGTACCCAGGATTTCGACTCGGGGGGGGGGAAGTGACAAAAATTTTTTTCTAATAAAGGTGGGTGGCGTCAGCCACGCACTCCGAAAAATTTTTTGGGATGTTTCCCAAGATTTTTCCGGGCCCCTGACCCCAAAATTTCAGAAAAAGAGGGCGTGGCGGAAAAGGGGGACACCCCGAAAAAATTTTTTTACAAAGCTAATTTGATTTTTTAAAAATTTTTAAAAGTTATTTTAATCATTTACAAGTAAAAACAAGTCCTCTCCACATTTTTATAATACATATGAGTAACTTTCAAAAATTTCGCGGCCCAATCTCGGGGGGGGGGGGGGTGGGGGCGCTTCCCCCGCCCCCCCCCCCCCTTCGGTACGCCACTGTATGAAGACCAAGTTGGAAGTCCGTAGGAATTTTTTGGAAGGAGATCCGATTTTTAGCGTAGCTGAAAAATTTTGATTTTTGGCTCCAAAATTTGCCTGGGTTACAAATTAGGTGGATCTTTGATAGATTTTTGTGGATTGCTCCGCCCTACCGAATGGTACCCTAGATCTACCAAAAAACAAAAACAACTCAAGTATTTGAAAATGGAGCTTACTTGTGGGACATCTCAGTATTATTCAAACTCGAATATTCGAATATTCGAATATGAGCATATTCCAAAATCTGAACTCTTAAACATTTGAGTGACTGAACTTGATCGATTATTCGACTATTCGTATAAATGATTAGCTAAATGTCATCAAATATCTGAATGCATTATTCAAATTTACAAATATTCGAACAACAATGTTCTGAAACTTCTCGAATATTCGAATATTCGAGAAACTGTTTTCAAAATTTCCTCAAATATTCGAATATTCGAATAAGTCATATTTTTCGGAGTCGTTGAACAAACCAATTATCCTAATAGATGCCTCTTCAATTTACTCAACTATTCGTCTAATCGAATTATTAGACTTTTCCGGATAATCGACTACTCAAATATTCGAATAGTCGAATACTTCAAATAAATTGTTCGAACGCGAGTATTCGGTTCCAACTATATTGCACAACGATCAAAGTACTGTAGGCGAGAATCTCGAAGGATCCGTAAAATTTGACCGATATCGTGCTTGAACATGCAATTCCATAAAGTAAAGGATGCATCTTGTCGAGCTGAATTGAATGGTGATGGTGCTTTTGGATTCAGAATTCGTCCACTCTGAAGCAAGATGTGACGATGCAAGGTGAAGTTCGGCGAACTCCAGCAAAGTAAGGTTTTTTTTCTTTTTTACTGGCGGTGTTGTAGTTCCGTTACTAAGCAGTGGAAGCCCAATAATAAAATTTTACAGATTTGATTGAGACTTAGCATGGGCAGGTTATCCGATATGCTGATCACGAAACTGATACTGAAATTGCTTGGTTAAGGCTTTTTGTAAGAATACCGTAGGTTAACGATTTAAGGTCTCACCCCAATTGAGGCAGAGGCGTTAATTTGTCAAATGAATGCGATATTTGAGTTTGGCAGGAAATATAACCCAAGTATGCGAAGTCTTGGCAAAATTTGAGGCTCCGATTTTTTGTCATCTGACGGTTGTCTTGTCTCCAACTGCCTTGCGCATAACGATTCGTCGATCTTGCGAGGACGCCAAATCTCGGCTTGCATTCAAATATCATTTCTTTCTAACTGAGCCAGATCAGTCAACCATTAGCATTTCATACATAATTTTAGATCATTGTGCCTGGTCTAGGCGTAGAGCCTAAAAATTCTCAAAACTCACCACTTTTCGAAAAGTGCCCAGTACTTGTCTAAGTCACGATTGAAATTCAAATGCTTTGTGCGCAGTTGTAGCACCCATTAAGTTCTAAATATTGCCAAAGTTTGAGTGAGCAACACAAAGAGAGTAAATTTATGAAGGAATGCAAAACATAGTTTTCAACCTAATAGCTTAAACTAAGTCGAACCACGAATGAACAAATGAACAATACATAAATAGGCAAACAGCCAAAATAAGAAGTCTCTTGCTTTATTTTCTCTATTTTAGACTGCTTAACTCATAAAAATTCAGCGCTTCCCATAACGGATAGCGAAAACCTGATTTAATTATTTTGTTCAAGGCTCCGGAATAGAGTCGCTCAAACTTGCATTTCAATACTGCATAGTTTTGTAGTTTGTTATGAAATTGATTCCACAATCACAGGCTCTCAACCTGCCATTATCAATATTCGTTAATCAATGACCTCAAATTTTCTCAAAGTAAGAATGATATCTATCGATCTGCTACAATTGACTTAGCCACATCAATATTATATTACAGCATTTATTCGGCTAACGTATCACCTAGCCGCCCTAATCAGATCCTATGAATTAACTTTAGAAACCAATTTCCTCATATATCCCTCACTTGCAGGAAAAGCTCCAAAGGTTCAAATGACCTCTAAGGTCTAGAATAGTTGTTTCACATTTGCCATCAAGAAGTAAGAACCACCGCTTACACCAAGCCAAAGATTCTCTGGAGGTTACCGCTCAAAATTGACACAACTCCAGTAGTGACTCAAGCGTAGTTGGGTATTCATGGCAATGCATCGTTTCTTTTTTATTCGGGAATTCGTAGTCAAGACCACTCTAACTTGAGGTTTTTCGCCGGACATCTGAGTCTCCTCATTGAAATAAAACACAATGGAATGACCTGATCCTAACACATAACCAGAACTGAGCAAGAGGTTAGGCAACTTGTCTTTGAAAACGATTCTTCCCCTCCCCTGAAAGCACCCAAGCGACTCTTTTTCCTCCTCTTCACCTTCGGAACATCAGAGTGTGACAGTCTGGATGACATCATTCTGTACCAAAAACTTTCTGAATTTTGAAGTCTGTGGGCCCAATTTTCCCTTCACTCCTACAAGCACACATGATTTGGCGGCAATTTTTGATATTAATGGGCCTCTTGAAAGATTCATAGTTTTTCCAGGGATGGGTGTTCAGCTCCAAATTCTCACTGTACCGGAAAGATGCTGAGCCCAAGAATCATGCCTGGAGAAACGATCTCTGAATCCTAAAGACAAGTTAAAGGCAGTGTCTCACCAAAATTTAGTTGTCGAGATTTTTGCATTTTGCAAGCCTGTCCGACCTTGTCTATCACTGTATGGGCTTGAAATCGCACGAAGTTCCCTAAAACCCCGTTTTCTAGAGGCCCCGCGGAAGCAACGTGGACGAGTTGTACCTGCCAACTTCAGCCTCAGCCACAGTGGCAGCAACAAAGGGGAGATGGATGCCAAGTGGAGGGACGTGTTCAAACGCGTAAGGGGGGAGACCGAAGGAGTCGTCCGCGCGTACCAAGTCGCTCTCCGCGTACCACTTTGAGCGAATTTTTCTCAGCTTGGAGGGGTCAGATTAAGTGGGACTTGTTGCAGTGGCCTATTCAGAGGTCTCTATAATAGAATATGTGAAAATCCGCGCGACCTCAACTTTGGTGAGACAATGCCTTTAAGGGGTCAGGCGCAATCTCTTGGAAACTAAGGCAGCCTGATCTTTTGAAGGGTTGTGCCTGCCATTTACTTTATCTTCGGAGAAGCTTTCACTCAAGTCTTGTATGTTTCGCTAGCAGAAACCTCGAAGATTCTAGAATAAATGTTTAAGCTTACCTCCACATGTTTCGGCTTCTTGGTGACCCGTAAAGCTGAAGCACACAAGATGAAAAACGCAGTGGCTGCAATTCTTGGGCAGCATTTCTTATTCCACTACCTCACAGCGACATAAAATCTTATTTTTAGTATAGACTGCTAGGAAGCATTACTTTAAGAGCATTACTTTTAATATATGCTGACTTCTTTCACTTTTGAAACCAAATTAATCATGTTTGGAAATCACACTTTTTAAACATTGAGAAACACTAGAAAATGTAATAGGTAATGAATGATAGAGTTCGTAGAGGCTGACATGCTGATTACGAAAATTATACCCCAAATTGCCAACATTTTCTTTGGTGACTTTCAGGTATGTGTAATGTAAGAGATGAAGAATTCAAATTTACGTGAGACTCCGATAGTGAAGGTAATCAATATGTAGTACTTGACAGTATACTTAAAATTTGAAAATTTATTAAATGAATATCGAGTGAATTCGAAAATAAAAAATCTCGATCAAAAAATATCGAATGTGTTTTCTCTTAGCGGAAAGTACCTACGGCCTGTGCGGTCCTCCACGAAGGGCCGCGCGGCCTTCAATAATTTTGCATATTCTCGCGGAAAGTCCGCGAGAATGCGGCCACTGGGCCGCAATTTATCCTAGAAAGGCCGCGATTGTTCCCCGAGCGTTCGTTTAGAATTTAGCCATCAATCTTTTAAATTTTTGCAAGCGGACCGCAAGAAATCAGCGAACTATCTTTTCCGGTGCCCGATTGCCCATAAATCGCATGGCCGCCTGTCCCCGGCGATTATCTGAGCAGCAGTTGGCTCTGCGATAAACTCGAGTAATTTGGATACGTAGTTCATTCGAATACGAATTTGAATAGAACATTTGAAAAATATTCAAACAAAATCTATTCGAACCTTGTTTTTTGATTACATGAGTTTTCAAATTTTATTCGAGTATTCGTTTTTTGATTATTGTTTCGTATTTTATTCGAAACCCCGTTTTTTGATTATTCGAGCTTCGAATTTTATTTGAAAATGGAAAATGTCCGAATTATTCGGACCCAAGTATACACACAGCAATTCATTTTAATAAAGTTGTGATATTCAGCGATTTAATGTTTTTTCTTCGCGTTATTCGATCGTAGCATTTCCTTATTTTTTTTTCGATATCGTTTCTAGCACACGAATGCGACCCCCCATATCGGGGCACGTTGACCCCACCTCAAGTCTGCACATAACTGCTTTCACGTCCCCAAAATCTACTAAACATTAGATTCGGAAACCACTGCGAGCAAAGTTTCCGGTCATTTGAAGATCAACATGCGGAAAGCTAGCTCAAAACGAGAAACGAAAAAAATTCAAATAATCCGATTTTCTTGGAAAGTTTGTCCGTAGAGTTTGTAGGGACCTGCTCACTACGCGCCTCTTACTCCAAAGCTACGGTAGATAGCTTTTGAGTAAACAAAGATTTTCTTTAGAAGCTAGCCATTCATTCTTTAGGTTGTTTCATACTGCCGCACTGACCGCAGCGGACTGCAGCAGACTGCAGCTGACCGCACTGACCGCAACGGCCGCAAAGATCCTGCCTCCTTTCGTAAAAGAGAAAACAAACTTGCATCACTTATCACATCTATCAGGTGGAGCGCCGCATACAACGTTGATAAGATTTGCGCCTGCACCAGTTTTGCGCCAGTAATTACTTTCGTTATCCTTTTTCAGTCTTGCTCTGTATTAAAAGCTAGTGGCGTATCCTTGATCAAATTTAAGTCCGACCGTGGAATCTTGGCATGTCTTGATCAAGTTTCGTGGATGTTGTAACTGACGAGGAAATGGTCAGAACTCAAAAGGGCCATTCCAAAAAAGCTGTGTCTCATCGGACTTGTCTTAAAACGCTGATTTTAAATATATTTTTATCATCTTCTATCGGAAGGGAGTTGTGAGCATTCAAAGGAAAAATCTCGAGTTTCAACAAATGTAAATTTTAAAAGGAGTTTGATGGCGCGGAGTCACGTGGCTGTAGTAGATTTGATTACAAGGAAAAAGCACACTTACTAAAAACCTGATCAAGTTTTTTGAAACGTGTCTCGTGGACCATGCGCCAAAGAACACTTGACGAATCGCACATTTAAACGCTCATAACTTTTTCCAGACGGTTGCTTGGCAGATAATAAACATATTTTTGTGGTCAGCGTTTCAAGGCGAGTCAGATGATACAAAGCATGTTTGGTATGCAGGGTTAAGTTCTGACCATTTCCTGCTTACGCCAAGACTGTTACACAGTTATTGGGCTTACTTTTCGGCGCATCTCCGCCTCAGAGTTTTAAGCCGAAAAGGCGGAGATGTGCCGAAAAGTAAGCATAATAACTGTGTAACCGAAGATAACTTGAAGATAAATGTAATCTATCCTCCCAAATGCCTTATTTCTACCACATCGGTGCAACCTAACAGCTGATAGAGCCAGAAACAAAGAAGAGAGGCGAAACAAGTGCGCTTACCCTGTAGCTTTGCAGCCAGGAGTGGGTGAGCACCCACAGAGCGACGCTGTTATATATTGATATAATCAAGTCATCCCCGCCTTGACCCGACCCCGACCCAGTAGGTCGAAACCCATGAAGGGCCTGGCACGGTGCCTGCTCGATTGTAACGGCAATGCTTCTTTTTTGTTGGTCTGCACGATACAACCTAAAATCTCGAGGGTGTCGCCAGCTATTGTTTGGATCTCGTGCGAAAGGTTCGGACAGCCATATCAAACACAGCATTTTCATGATGCAACCTGCTGTGAGCGCCTAGAGGTTTTGATGATCTGCCCTTCGCGAGTCCGTGTAAGTGCTCCTTGATCCAATTAATCTGCGAGTCCGTCTAAGGCAACGAGCATAGTGCTCGCGATCTTGCCGTCGCGATTTTATCGCCGGGGAATTCGATGGTTTGGCCGGTGAGGTCGCGACGACAATATTGCTCAACGCAGAAGCTTAAGCACAGTACGAGCGATCCCAAGTCTTCGCAAACATGAGAACTAGGTGCGCGCAAGTTGACAGAGCAGAGTGGGATACTACTCTCTCTCTCTCTTAGCATATGGCTTTGCTCATGCCGATAATGAAACACGAACACAGAATTTTTCCATTTGCCCATCACTTACCTCACCTTATTAGTTCAGAAGATTTTGGTTTTGGAAAGCTAACAGCTGCAATAAGGACCCTCACCAAATTTTGACGGAACAAGCAATCACAAAAAATAAAAGTAAGAGTGAGGACGTGGGGTTCCGCAGTGTTTTGACAAAGAATTGCCGCTGCCTTTTTGGAAAAAATGAAGCATAGCACTGAGCTATAAATATAAAAACAGAACCGTTTCTTGCTAATGCACTGACATCAAACACAAAAATTCTTCTGTACAATGCGAATAGAGACAGACCCATTGAAGCAAAATAGCTTATTCAACTTCCAAAAAACAAATACCTAAACACTAAAATTACCATAGAAATAACACTTCAAAAACAATCAATTTTAGATCATTTAGGAAACCAAAGAACATGTCACAACACAGTTCATAATCATGGAAGAGAGCATCAGAATTTGGGGTTTTTCTGTTTACACACTTCAGAATAATCCTCCTCAAACAAAAAGAGTTGAAAGAACGATGCACGCCCAGTGAAAACTCTCAAGATAGCCCTCACATCTCAACGACATCGCCCAGTCGCCTGTGCAGCACGCGCGGCCCTGGGCTAAGGCCCTGGGCAGAGCTCATGCGACTTCGTCGCGTCGCGCCCTGTCATTTTGGACAAGTGTTCCACGCTACGCCACTTAGTGTGTGGGTCCCGACGCGTTTGTGATGGCTGCGCGGCGCGACGGATCGCGCCACACTTTCGGCGTTCATAGCTCGCCAAGCGATATCGTCGCGATTTTGCCGAGTCGGCGCGATGTCGCGTCGCTCGTTTGCGGCGAGCGACTGGGCGACCGTCGCGCCGGTACTTGTTTCCTATTCCTAATTGATGCTTCCCAACAGTCATTTGATTATGAGCCATTTTTTTCCAGAGTCACGATGTCGTTGACTTCTCCTTTTATTGTTGATCATTTGGGTGCATAACGTTGTGATTGGTGTCAAGTCGGATGCTATGTGATAAACTTTCAAACTTTCTTTGTCTGCTGTTGCACCTTTTTTGAATGATAGTGACGTAGTAAAGTCAGCGAGAGCACTGATTTTCAGTAATGAATTAGAGTACGTGCAATTTGTAAAGTGTTGTGCAATTGCATAAAACCGCGTCGGAGGTATGCACGCCTCCGGCGACTGAGCGACTCAGTCGTCGCGTCCCAGTTGCCACTTTCGTGCAAGTCGTCGCGACTGGACTTCGTCGCGTGAGCTCTGCCCAGGGCCTAAGACATACCTCGCGCGATCACGCGACCTGGCGGTTTGCCAGATATCTCCAGATCTATCGTGCGAAGTCCTGCAATAAATGGGCGCGTAACTTCTGTGATTTGTTGCAAACCGATAAAGTCCTGCCATGAAAAAGCGCTATGACGACCACTTATGAACAATCGTTCCGGTACCAAATCGCGCAGCGACTGGAATCGCTAAGGTATGCCTTAGGCCTTAACCAAAAACGGTCTGCGATCCATCGCGCCGGACGAACTACCCATAATCGCCGTTGCAGGCACGTCGGCATGCAGATTTGCGTAAGTTGTCGTTTTACAGAAATCGCAGAGCGTAGGAATCGCGACCACTATGCCTAGACCTTAGTGCTCCTTGATCTGATTGATCTGCTCCTTGATATTGGCAATCGAGTGAGGAGAGCTAAACTCGGTAATTTTCGAAAACTGGGGACTGGAAAAAACTAAAAATCTACGGTTATACTTCTTAGGACTTTTAGTATACAATTGTGTGAGTGAAAACAACATAGCTTCGTTCTTGTATAAACATAAAAATTTTCGTTTTCTCGATTTCCAAATGAGAAAGAATCCAGGAACAGTACATATTAGTGTCTGATGTAGTGTGCAATTTTTATGAGCAAATTGAAGACTCGTAGGATTTCTTTGAACAAGGATATGGATTTTTTGCGATTTTCTGAGCCTTTAGCAAGACTCAGATTTTAAACGCAAACTTACAGTGAGTTGGTGCGAGCTTTTGCACAACACCTTGTAGAGCGTGCCTTGCTCCATCTGGTGCCCTAACCCTATTGAAAATCTAAGCTGTGTGACTTATCGCTGTAAGAAGTGAAGTGTTTTGAGACTTATGTTACAACCTAATAGCCAAAAAAATGTTTCCCAAATCTCGTTCTCTCCCCTCTTAGGAGTAACCTACATTGAAATTAAAAGACCGGCATTGATTGTGTTTCCTCATTCAAGTTTCACTCTCTGTTTTTTGTACGGTATTCATTCACATACGCAACGACTCCCGGTATTTCAAGAAGAAGCATGATAATTGAGCTCTGTGAATGTCAGTGTGATGCACTTTCGAGTTTGCAATATCTAGCCCATGCCATTCTAAA
Organism: Cylicocyclus nassatus; assembly: GCA_958299035.1. Lineage (NCBI taxonomy): Eukaryota > Metazoa > Nematoda > Chromadorea > Rhabditida > Strongylidae > Cylicocyclus > Cylicocyclus nassatus. The sequence goes on from CATQJL010000316.1 coordinate 34,117,903, forward strand.
GTACAAAGAAATGACAGAAGGCAAATTGAAATGCGCGCACGCGCATTCGATCATGTCATACACTGAAAATCACTGTGTTCCTATACCGTGGATTGAGGGGTTGGCAAATACTTTACCAGCAAAAGTTCTCATGTATAATTTTATACGTAACTCATATGGCCATTGCGTAAAACATAAGTTGTGTCCCTATCCTTACGACGCTTAAACTTTTCAGAATTTTCACAAAGCCGTGTCAAGCGTGGGTTCAAGCTTGAAAGCTTCGAGAACGATTTGCACTTGTATAACTACTTGAGAAACCCTTCTTTCTAGAACCTTATAGTGTAATGTTCCAGAAAAGTATCATGTGAAGAAATTTTCCATGATTCAGTTTTGTACGCCACTTTTTCAACTTTTGCTCATGACAATGCACGAAGGACGTAACTTCCCGCAATGGATAGTCTGTCACCTTTATCCTACTTGGCATGAAAAGTCATAAACTTGCTAGAGTGGATCAGGCTCAAAGCTACCAAAGTTTTTTCGGTCTGAGCTTTGAAGTGCTGTGCCTGCCCTCCGAAAAAGATTCTTTGCCCAAGTTTTATTCAATACTCGAACATCAAAGGGTTACAACATGTATATGAGCTTACTCGACTTGTATTGGCTTTATCCATGAAGTGAAAGCACTCAGGATGAACAACGATGGCTGGAACCTTGGCAGATTTCTGTCACTATCCAATTATACAAAGCGCAATTTCCAGCGCATGTCGGTAATGGATGACTTTTTCACTAGTGAAAACAAAAGTTAGCTTCCATCTACAAAAGTATACCGATTATATTCCAGAATGGCGATTTTCAGACTCTATGAATGCTGAAAGTAGCAGGTAGTGTGTTAAGGGTTTACAACAGATATAATTTGGTGTGCTCCACATCATCATCCATCTCTTTGGTAAGTGCGGTAGGAAATGGAGTTTGAGCTTCGCTATCTATTCTTTGGTTGTTTTCATCTGTTCTACTTTATTTACAAATCGAAATTCGAAAAGGGCCTTTGCTGATTTCCCAAAATGTTCCTTTAAGTGGTATGAGAATTCTAGTCGCTTTAGCACATGTGTTCTGTTGAAGTTTTGAGCTTCATGTAATGTGAATTATGAATTCTGCACTTACTAATACTACGCATAGCTCTTCGACAGTGCAAGTTTTGCACAAATAATATTTTTCTCAACAAAGACTGCAAGATAATAAGCATGTGATGAAAAAATAGCTCAAATCTGGGGCGGTATGCGTCGATCTCCCGTTCGGGTAGGTGTTCCCATGCAAGTCGTAATCCAGTCACGGTCGCCCAAGAACCATGGTGCGCTAACGTGGGCCCTGACCGTGCAAGTGCCCGGTCGATCAGAATCGGGGAGGGCTGCAATGCCTGGACACTTATCCGATTTCGTTTGTGTACAAATTGTTTGGAAAAGCGCGTCTTCTTGATTATGTGGCCGAAAACGTAAGCAAATTGAAGGATTCAATCACAAGTTATCTAGTAAGATCTAATAATTATTATGCTGCAAATGATTTGTCTAATTTGAGATCTGATTTGATTCAATTAATAACAAGAATTTCGAAGCCCGATCCCCCCAGTCCGGGCTCCGAATCTCTTGTCAATACCACTAAATACCACAAAGCTTCAAAGAAAGCAAAAACTCAGTTTAACCTTTATTTTTTTGCAGCAAGACTTGCAACATTTTGGGACTGTTATGTCCCATTCTGAAAAGGTTTTGTGCTATTGCGTTGCGGTAGTTGCGCTTGCCAAAAATAGCTTTTCAAAAATGGCGAAAAAATTTGCGATTGTTAGCTGCGTGTCGATGGCCTTCTGTCTTTGAATTTTGAAATTATAGAAACGCAGCTGACATTGGATTCGAGGCTATTTTGTTTCCAGAAAGTTTCCAGGTGAGCAACTACTTTCATTTGATTGATTAGTTGGTTTCAAACCTGATTCAATCAGATGTCTTCGCTCATCTGCATCCTGATTCGCATGGTAACTCAGCATGCAGCAAACACGCGCTTTGGTTGAAAGCTATAATCTTCTTGCTAAATCTTCCTAGATTTTTGGCCTATAATACTCTTGCAGCCATAATCTTGCTCCAACGTGCTGGCCGCCTTTTCATGATAAGAGCAATTTCTACAAAGAGTTGGAACTTTTTTTGAAGCTACGCCTGCGTCTCGCGTTCAACTTCGTCTGCAGGACATTTTCTGGTTTCTCTGACGACCACGGTTGGGATCAGTCAAACTATAGCATCTTCATAGCAAGGTTAGTTATTAGTAAAATGTTTTTTTATAATTTTTGTATATTTCTTAATCTCCAGAATAGAATCTTTTACACCTATCGCTAATCTCACCTTGCACCAGTTTGGGATTGCAAAATACACGCGCACATAAGTTTGGGGCACTCTGTAGTAGTGCACCTAATTCGTTAAAAAATTTACTGGAACAGCAATCGATAGAATTTCGAAGGACTTTGAAGAGATAGAATGGCAACTTATTTGATCCGCTTATTTGTCTTTTCAACGGTGGCGTATTCATCATTCAATGCGACTTATTACAATATTATTGCCACAGCGATCGCTGTTTCTGTGAGTAGGCTTGTATGTAGCTGTCAAGAAGATATGATGGACCTCTTTTTACTACATACGAATTGGAAGTACGCCTACTTCGCTACTAAGCAATGGATGCCTCGATATAACCACCACAATCTTATATATAAAGCTGAATGTCTGTTTGTCTGTCTGTCTGTCTGTACGTATGTCTGTGTGTACTTATGTTCCGAACAGAAAATTCCATTTCTGGACCGATCCGGACCAAACTTGGCACACATACACTTCGGGCCCCGGCGGGTGTCATAGGCTACTTTTCGTCATCGATCGATATCGATTTTATCGAATTTTTGCAATTGAGCTACGGAGCTGGGAGTTGGCACAGGGGGGGGGGTATCGATCATGCTGATTACGAATATAATAATGACAGGGCCGGGCGGAGCCGGGTAAGTCAACTAGTTTATAATAATTTGAGCGGGTTGAACTGCGAATGAATAAGTAGACAGTAAGTAGCTAAACAGCCAAAGTAAAGAGCTTCTGCTTCATTTTTCTACCCTAGACTCCTCAGATCATTTTAAAAAAATCAGTGCTTCTCATGACAAGTACAGGTGAAAAGCCATTGTATTAGCCCAAAGAACCTCAGTTCTGTTAAATGCTCAGCAATAAAGTCTCAAACTTTAAATTTGCATTTCTTAGTTTTATAGTTTTGTATTATAGTTTTTCAAGAAAGCGTTTCATATTGCCACAGTCACGAGCTACGTTAATTCCTAATATGATTATTCGTAAAGAAGTAGCTTCTCGAATCTTTAACACGTTTCGGACCGGTGCTGCACATGGTCAGCACGCTGCTTTGAAGGATCTTTCTGGCGTTTACAGGAGGTTTCCTTTTAGTCCGAAGTTATTAAGTCAAAGGTCTAAGCTCCTACTTTTCAAATGACTCTTTAGAGCTGTGCCGCGCATATTTGTTTAGGAGATATGAGGGACAAATCCAACAACAGTTGCGACGAAGTGAAGCAACGCGAACGACGCGTGCGACGTCGCAACTTTTCTTCGCTTCGATTCCAAAGGGAAAAACCGTAGTTTTAATAATGATTTGCACCTTGTACAACATAGATACTTTTGAATACTATTTGATGAGTTCTTACTCCTATTTATCAAAAAAGCACAAAAGTCCCTCTCAAGCGACAAATTTCAAACACTTCGAATTCACTCAGAACATTGGATATGAAGCTTATCTGACATGTTGATTACAAATGTGGCCCACAGGCTGCGAAATAAGGTCCCCTTGTAGGCTAACGGCTGAAAGTACACTCTTTTTCGTCGCGCGCGATTTCGCGGTCCGAAAGGTGTCAAGAAGCAGAGATATCTACTTACTAGACTTTCAGCTGACTTTATTCACACCAAATAGATTTCAGCACTTATTCGGCTAACTGAACATTGAGAATAATCTCTAAAACACCCATCACTTGCAGGAAAATTGAAGGTTGAAATGATTTTCTCTTAGTTCTAGAACAGTTATAGTGCGTGCCCGACCAACTTCCCATAGGTGCCTCCGCGGTGCGCACGCCCGCACTGCCTCCGGTGCATCTTTCGATCTAGTCGCTAATAGATTTGCCTTTCTCTCTCAACAGACTTCGTTGTTATGTACTCTCTATTTTAGGTGAGCAAGAACTTTTCTCGTAAGTTCGTACGTTTGTACGTTTGCCTAAACAGTCCTGAGAGAAATGTCTCACTAATTTCTCGTGGGATTTTTCTCTGTGGAGATTTGAAATTTCAAAGGAATATCTCTTCAAGATTTCCGCTATAGAACGAGCTGTCTATCCATTGCTTTTGCGGTATTGGACTTCTTCTAAGTCCCTTGCAATACGCCAGTAGTGCGGCAACGTTTTCTTCTTGCCTAAGCTTTTCTCGAGCTGGGACTGGAGGTTCCCACTCTCATTTTACGTCTATACCTGTCTATACCTACACAGAAATGGTTTTGCCTGCTAGTGACATGAGAAGAGTTAAGCCGGTGCTCGTTATGTGTACGCCGGGAAGCTGGCGCGCGCACTATAGCTCACATTTGCTTTCAGATGAAGTAGGAGCACCGCTTACCCTGAATCAAGCAAGTTTCCAGAGGTTACGCGCAGGTTAAAGCTTCCATATCATAATGGCGGAAATTCGGTAGTTAAGCATTTATAGCAATGCACTCTTTTTCTTTCTTTCTTTCATTTGGGATTTCCATAGAACCCTCCCTCTAACTCTTTCACCCGACACCTCTGCGCAGTAGAATGTAACTGGTACGGCTTGATCTTGACACACAACGGCTTTCCGTCTCCAGATTTTTTGCAAACAATAGGTCCGAAAACATCTGTGAGCAAAGTTTTTGGTTGGGTCAAGAGCTAGTTCAAGACGAGAAAAGGAAAAATAATCGCCTTGGAAAATTTATCCATAGAGATCATCATTGCTAATCATGAGAATTATGCCCAATTTGCAGGCAACCTCTTATTGCAGAGCGGAGGCGGATAGGTCTCATTTAAACAGAAGTTTTCATGTCTACATTGAGAAACTTTCTTGGTTCAGTATCAATAGTAAGAAAGTTGGGAAGCTGCTCTATTGAATATGCCTATGAAAGCCCTCAATCTACAAAAAACGTTGAATTGCGCCCTTACAGATAGTTAGCAGAACATAAGCGAAGGCCACAGATTAGAGCGAAACTTAACTTATTTTTTATTTTTTTCTAATGTCGCTACGACTGTAATCGGAGTATGAGCCACGCACCTTCATTCGAAAAAAAATTGCTGTCCATTCCCCCCTCCCCTCCCCCCCCCCCCCCCTCCGACGGAAAACCTGAGACCACCAGGTAACCACAGTGACCACATATCAAGATACAAAATGTCGTTATTGAGAAATGCCATATTGTGCCGGTTCTTATCTATACTGCAGTTTTCTTTATCCAAGAACACCCTCTCAGATTTTGAAATCAACAGCTGACAATCACGCATTTAGCAGTACGGATGTAAATGAGACAGCAATTGTTAATTTTTCTATGATGTTATTTTATGCTCTTAGTAGCTAGAAATGATTTATGTAATTTGAGTGATGCATAACTAACTTCACCGCTCGCTTAACTTCACGATTTTCTTTTTTGGAAACCTACATTACTTAACACATATTAGCTTAAGCACTACGTATGTTGATCTCACCTGCCATTTGGTGTTTCTCCTTATATTGAGCTTATGACGTAAAAGTTTGACCTGATTTAGCTAACAAGAATGTTTACCAAATTTCTTTCTCTCTCCGCCTATGAGCAACCTCATCGCAGAGAATCGACAATAATTTTTGTGTCGCTTCATCGAAGTTCTCCTTAAAGGCAGTGGCTCGGCAAATCTCAACCTAGTCAAATTTGCGCTCACCTGGGGTTCTTCAATATGCTGATCCCGGAAATCCACTTTTGAGATATTGAAAACAGCGAAAACGAGCGTTTTCAATGCCCTTCTTCTTGGAATTGGACGAGTGGAGCAAGGTTGATGACGCTGAATCGTTGCAGGACCCAATGGTTATAGCACTGCGGCGGGCAGCCTCCAATGGTGAGAAGGAATCTGCCAACTCTTCCGGATGCGTGTAAGATTAGTCTGCTCGTGTAAGTTTGAGAGCAATTTTCTCGGCAGGGAAGGCATGCAGTGCAATCGGGATTGCACTGTTTTCAAACTTGGGCGATAAGGAACTCACCGCGTTGAAATTCTGAATTGTTGAGTTTTGCCGACCCACTACCTTTAAGAGTTCCTTCATATTACGCCGCGTACGCCGCTGCAGCGCAAGGGAAATATGCTCACGGCAGCAGAGATCCACTTTTTTTATGTATCTCTATATTTGCTGCACATACGTGTCCCTCAATAGTGTTCCTTCACATTACGCATTTCTTCCTCTCTTTTGCTTTGTTCTGTCTATCCTTTTGTATATCAATGATTGATGGAATGACTTAGGTTGTTGTGCTCCCTCTACTATTGAATTTCACATTTTGTATCGTAACTAACTGCACAGTGAGTCATCTGGTTGTATATTGGTATTATATGGTTGTATGGTTGTATGTTGATCTGGTTGTATATTTGTGCTGTTGACATCTCCTTACAAACACATCAGTGGATGAAAAGGATTTCTTTTCTTCATACTGTTAAATTGCAATTGCAAATTTGATGCGCCGTTGTTGCCGCAGTTTGTTTTCTTCGCTCACAAAACATCATTCAAGTTTCGGCTTAGGGCTTTCGGCTTATAGTTACTGTATTCAATCACGATCTTCTGTCATTGAGTTTCTCAGGTATGTCTTCAAAATCTTCAAGAATGAGAAGGTTCTTTCTGGCTTCGTTGAAAAATGTAGCAATCATTCGTTCAAATCTGGATCTTTTTAAGTGTAAAGCACCTGTTCTGGCAGGCTGCCAAAATTTAAAATAAATGCGAACAATGGGGAAAAACTCGTCGCCACAGTTGTCCAGAACTTTCATGAGGTCGTCTTCGAGCTCTGTTGGACCCACTTGCACCTCCACGCCTCAACTTAGTCTCGAACAGTGTTGAGTCCTGATGTGGTAGAATAGCGGCGTAGAACTCGAATGTTTCTCTCTTCTGTCTTCAAACATGTTCCTGTTATAAGGTTGGGCAGGAGAAGGCGAATTTTGGACGCGAGAGTGAAATGAGGAGAGAATCTCTCATTGAGTTCCGTGATTATTCCTTCCAAAAAAGTAGATAGTAGTAGAGAGTAGATCCTGCTTTTAAAACTTTCTGAGACACTCTGTAACGGTTTTGCTATTAGTTGGTGAAGGAATATTGGCGCACTTACCTCTAATACGCCGCTTTCTGTCACGCGGCCTTCCGACTCTACCGCTTTCATGGACACCCTCATCTTTTTCTATCCACATCCGTAGCTGCTGTACGAGTAGTCTCTGCTAATCTAGAGCCTAAAAATGACCTTGAAAGCCTGAGCAAGAAAGCGAAGCACGGATTTACCTTGGGAAGAGTGTTGGCTGCTGACTGCAATTGCTCCGATAAAGTTTTTAGAGCTCCCATGGTCACTGATAGCAGACATAGAGTGAACACGAAGCGATCTTCGCAAAGACTTATAACGTAGCTGTGGGCATCAGGTTCAGTCTCCGCCAGCTCTGTAAGTGCCGCCACGTCTGGTAAAAAGAGTGACTTGAAACTCAAACATGCTTCGGCCCTTTCCACCCATCTTGTCTCGCACAAGTTCTTTAGTGCCCTCCTTTGGTTTTCTGAGGCGCATCTTTCAAGAGCGTCCTTAAGAATGTGAGTTCTCTTCGGAGAGGTGCGGAAAAAGGCGCTGATTTTGGCCATCACTCCAAGTGCGTGTCGAATTGGTACTACGGTGGACGATTTGACCAAAGTCAAGATGAGCACGTGCGCGCAGCAGTGCACATACAGAGCATGTGGACAGCGCTGACGGATCAAAGATTGTACTCCTCCTCGTACGCCGGACATAGAGGTGGCGCCGTCGTATCTTTGTCCCACTAGATATTTGGTATCAAGGCCACACTGTGTCAAGGTCGATAGAATAAGCCTCTAGCGAGGGACCTGAACAGTCGGCTGCCTCCACAAAAATCAAAAACTTCCCCTCAACTGAAGCTCGCCCACTTTCATCCCATGAAATGAATCTCACAGAGGTTGAGAGCTGTTCCAGCCTCGCAGTGTCGCTCGTTTCATCCGCAAGTACCGAAAAAAACTTGGCTTTCTGCACCAAGCCCACGATTTCTCTTTGGATGAATCTTCCCGATATGTCGATGATTTCATTTTAAATTCTTTTCTAGCTGCACTGGGCGTTTTTCCCTCCTTTCTCGAGATGATTTGCAAGAGCTCTGTCGTACATGGCGCGGTAACTCAGCATAGTCCTAAAATTTCCTTGTTCGGGGTCCAACTCCTCTACATTCCTCTCCGGAACTATGATTGGTCCGCTGTCTCGGTGACCGTGAAAAGCTAATCCGCAACGTCCAAGAACCAGAACCGTCTCAACCATCGGTTGTATCAGGCGGCGTCGGTTTTCCGTCCTTTCAGTTTCGTCTTGATGGAGTCTTTCCTGGATGTCCCTGGAGTTCGCAATGCTAATATAAATCGCTCGGCTCGCTCGGTACTGAATTTGTGGTAGTCTCTCTGGACGTGTGTAGTGATGCATACGTCCTTTCCGAACATCCTACCAAATTTCTTCAACGGTTCGTGGACCAGCGCTATTTTCTACGTTCCAAAATGATGTCGCTGAGCTTCCGTTTCGGCGATAAACAGCGTGCAGTACCTGCAGAACAGCCCCAAGCGAGGGAGTGTACGCTAGGCAGCGGGATTCTAGCCTCTAGGTGATCTGGCCGCAAATGCCTTGTCGAGGGCCCGCTTCTGGTCAACCGGACCTCTGATGGCCATCCAGAAACTGGCTCCGCTGGTGGTGTATAGAATTCGGTTAAAAACTTCAGACGTTGTTCATCGCTGAGATTTTGAACGCCGATGTTGAAATGTTCCCGAAGTCGAGCGGATGTACAAAAGCAGCAGGAACAGCAGCCGAAGTGGGTTCAAACGCGCTAACTTCTGCGCGTTGTAGGTTGGTCTCGCTGCTGACTTCGTCTACAGTCTGTACTGTTTCCATCGAAGATGTTTCCAGTTCTTTTAAAAATTTAGAAAACTAGCGAATCTTTATATTTTTAGATATCCTGAATGCACCTGCGGGGCTTTCTCTTGGGGTCTTTGATTAGCCATTTAAAAAGATCTGATTAACTGGCTGATCGCTTCATCTAAAAACCGAGACGTTTTTCTCATTTTCCTGCTCAGACTTTCATTTCTTTGACCTTTGTTTTGAAAAAATCCATGACTCCCACGATTCTGCGCAAATATGGTTAGTTTTGCTCAAAAAAGCCAAAATGCTAAATTTTGCTGATAAAAATACAAAAAAAATCCGAGCGTTTATGAAAAAAAATGTAATTAATTAATTTTGAGAAGCTTCTGAGATTGAGCTGTCTAGGATTTTTTATTCGCTTTTGATGATCGATTAATAACTTCACAGACCGAACGGTAAAGTGCTTGTTCAAAAGAGCATTTTGAAAGGAGACTGTGTGACACAAGAGTGCAGAAAAAGCGGAGTTTAGGAAGAATGGTAATTGGATAATCTCACAAACGTGAAATGTCGAATTATATTCTCTTCCAAAAATGAGTCTTCAGAAATTATATTATTCTTTCAATTCTGTTACTTCTTTTTTCCCCAGCCAATAGTTCCAAAAAAGTACGCAGATTTTAATTGAGTTTTCAATTAATGGGAAATTTCAAGGAAACGCAAAAATTACTTGAACTCGGAAACTGCAGCAGCGGGGAACAGGGACAATCTGTCAATCATTGCTCAATATTTTGTAAAATTTGGATTGATGACATTTCAAATGAAATTGTTTCGATCTTCACTTATGATATGATCAAATTTGCCTTCATTATAGAATCAAAGTCATTGATTTATTCCGTGCTTTTCGTTGAAAGAATTTTTAAATGAAAATTCCCTGATTACGGTGCTACAACCAAGCCCCTCTTGTGTGGAAAAGACGGCTGCAGAGTATCAGTTCTTGATGAAACCGTCTGACTCCAAAACTTTGTCGAAAATGATTTTGCAAGATCGGATTGTAGTATTTGAAAGGAAGATCTTACAAGCATTCGAAAAACCATTAAATTCTTAATAATTGCTCTCAACAAGCAGTTTTGAATTGCGGAGACGGGAAGATCGGACAAAATCGTCAAGATTTCTCTGTCCGGCGATTCAATGAGAAATGAGACCGCGCTTCTATAAATTCCACTTATCTACATAGATTCTTTCCTTTTTTGATTCATGTTTCATGCGGGGCCCGGCACGAGGTGGGCAGACGGGGTTTTCCAAAACGAGTTCCCCTTTGACCCCAATAGTTTTTACGAAAACCCCATTAAGCCTAAAAATGACGCTTTGTGCTGTGGAACAAGAGCAGCGGCCATACCTCGCTTAAAAGCGCTCAAAAGCGCCCAAAATGCCCAAATTCCTCTAATTACTCCTCATCTGTATCAAGATAGAAAACAGGAAGAAGAATAAGCAAGGAAAATGGTGAAGGAATGAAGAAATATCAAAGGAACGCAGACATAGGACTGAGAGACGCCCTTCTCGCGCGTATCGATTGACTGAAGCGCGCTTTCCATCTTAGAAAGAGGCTGCTGCTGCAATTTTGGGCTCTAACAAAGACAAGAAGAGGAGTTTCGGAACCAAAATCCCACCATATAGTAAACTTTAGGTGCACAACAGATTTATGTAAAAATTTTGAAAAAATTATGTGAATTGAAAGTTTTGCCCACCTCAGGTGGGCATTAGGTGGGCAGTTGCCCACCTAATTTGGAAAAAAGTTAAGCACGCTCTTCATTCACATAAGTTTTTCATAATTTTTCATACATTGTTCCTTAGTCCTACTGCGCGTATACACACCAAGTCTCGCGCGATTTCGTTTTCTCTGCGCTGCAAACGAGCCACACGAGAAAACGAGCGCATTCACATAATTTTTCAATGAAACTTCTAAGATAAGCCCTGCAGGCCCGTATTTATGTACCTACCAAGTTTCGTACCGTATGGTCATCTGTGCGCTGCAAACGAGCCATTTGAATTCACATATTCATTTACCAGTTTTGTTGGAAAAAATGCTTACTACACCTCCCATTCACATAAGTTTTTCATAACAGTTCATGCTTTGTTTCTACTAGCCTCTCTTTGTTCGCATACGTAATTTGGTGCTATATCATTACGCCTGCATTGAGAACTGATCATGTAATCATGCTGTTCAACGGCATCGCTCATGCGACGTCGCGCACGCGGCAATTAGCGACAACGCGGCGTAGTGCGCGCGAAGTCTGCTGTGCGTTGAGGTTTATGAAAACTATTTTCCGATGAATTAGATTTATAAGGTAAGCATGATTCGACCGTCTTTTGCTTGCACTTGGAATCTTCTTCCGGGGCTCCGCCCCGGATCCCGCAAAAACGATATCCCCTTTGCTTTTTGGCCCCAAAACGATTTCCAGCTTGCCATTTGCCCACCTCGTGCCGGGCCCTGGTTCCATGTTGTTCTGTTCTCTCGCAGTCTCTCCGTCGCGGAGAATAAATAAAACCGTTTTGATAAAATCAAGTTTTGAACATTTGATAGTTTTTCGAATCCTTGTAATATTTTTCAAATATCACCATCCAATATCGAAAAAATATTTTGAACCAAGTTATGGGGCTTGTTAGTTTCGTTAAGATCAATTCGAACATTGATTATCAATATTCAGGATACTTTTCACGACTAATGATGTTATTTAGAGTAAAAATATTATTACGATTTGAAAAACCATCAAATGTTAATTACCTCTATTGAAAGGGCTTCTCTTAAATCTCTGCGACAGAAAGATCTCGAGAGAACCGTCGCGTTTTTATGATTTGATAGAATTTAATTTTTATACATTCTTATTTGTACTCTCAAGACAACAACAAACCAGAATTGATGGGAAATGAACCGAAAAAGGAAAGATCCTACGTAGCGGATTTTCTAAGGCCCGTATGCACGTACATCCCCGCAGGGAGAGGAGGGGATCTGAGAGGGGAAGCGTCATATCTCTCTAATTTATGTATCTTTCTTCTTCTTTCTCTGTCTTGTTTTGAAGGTTCTCATACACTGATACCTGCGCATAACGGATGCCAGGTTACTGCCATACAAAATTAGATATTCAGTATTTCGTCTGATCCCCTGGGGATCCCCAGGGGATCAGACGAAATAATGAATATCTAATCTTGTATGGGAGTAACCTGGCATTCGTTATGCGCAGGTATCAATGTATGAGAACCTTCAAAAGCAAGACAGAGAAAGAAGAAGAAAGATATATAAACTAGCGAGATATGACGCTTCCCCTCTCAGATCCCCTCCCCTCCCCACGGGGATGTACGTGCATACGGGCCTAAAAGCGCGATTTCATTTTTCATTGAATCGTCGCGACCTTTCCGTCGCCGCGATTCAATGAAAACCCTTTTACTGAAAGTAGTAATTGAGAATTCAATGGTTTTTTTTCCTTCCAAATATCGTAATCCAATTTCGCAAAGAGCATTTTCGACAAAGTTATAGAACAGACAATAGCACAGCGTCCTTTCCACTCAAGTTAGATAGCAGATAAACCTGACTTTTTCGTTTTCCGCTTGATGCGATCTCAGAAAAATTATTTGATTACACTCAGAAAATGTGGATACATGATTTTGCACCAAAAATTAATGGGTAGAATTCAATTAAAACCATACAAAATTTTAGATAGGAGTGAAAAAGAAATGGAATTTCATAAGAACAGAATCTAAGACAAGAAGGGAAAGGATGATCGAAATCTGGCTGGCAACCCAAGGGATTCTGCCCTTGGAGATAATTCAAAAAATTAGGTTTGGAGTAAAGAAAAGAAAAAAAGGATGATGTGTTGTGAGGAGAAAATCGCAAAAATTTCGAAATGTTCTTGTAGAATAGATGTGAAGAGTTTTACATGAAGAAAAGTTATGAGGACTCAGAAAACATACAGATGCAATATGCAATATTTTGGATAACATTGGATTTTCAAGAATTTGCAAGATTTTGAGTTGGAGAATACTTCACAAATAAAGGAAACGACTTACCTCTTCAGATGGTGAGTCGGCAAATCAGCTGTGGGGAAATTCCTTGGAGAGATCGCTGTAGATTTTGCAAAGAGTCACTGTAATGTCATCAAATATGGATAATTCAAAAAAAAACTATGAATTATGGAATTTTCGGCAAAAGTCAATTTTTGCATCCATCGCTGTCGTATATAGATGGCAAAACGAGTATTTTGGCTAAATTTCACCGTTTCAACTTATTTTCATGAGGTGTAGATACCAGGTTTCAATTCTTGTATGAAAATCGAGATGATATGTTTGTGAAAATGTAAAAACCCACCTGAACATGCTTTGAGTAGCAAGTCCGCTGCAGTAGAGACTATTCAGCTCTTGTAAATCGCCAAAGCAATCCAGCGATTTCACAAGAGCTACTGGAGTCCCCTGAGGAAATCTCCATAACGCTGGAAGTGGAAGAAACCTTTGTAGAGATTACGGCCATTTCTGATGATCCGGTTAAATGATTCGTGTGATCAAGTAATGGTTTAACATTAGAATTGCTGATTTTCTGGACAGATTATCTTGGAAGAAATCCAAGTTTTGAAGTGATTCAACATTGCTCTAGCCCACTTATCCAGGATTACGGTGTTTCCTATTGAATTCTTCCAATTGAATCTCAGCAAAATTTCATAACTGAGCAAACAAAGCTTTAGCATGTGTTCCGAGTTCAGTGAGCTTTGTTTTTGGAATGTTAAGAACTTGATTTCTCAATGAAACTTTATCCAAATGGTTCAGTAAAATGAAGAACAACCAAACATATTCTTCAACGCTATAACGACTATATTTGGAGACTCCTATGAAAATGTGATTTTTGCGAGGCACTTTTACACTAATAAGGGAAGGATACTAACTTAGATTCGCCTTTCGAGATGGATCATATATGTTTGGAATCAGCTTCAAACGCTGATTCCAAATATGTTGTTCCTAGCTGCTTAGCATTATTCCGAAGCCAATTATGGGCTTGTTGTGAGTTAGTAACAAAATTCTAAATGTCGTGAGACGGCGTGTGGATAAGAATGTGCTCGGAAGAACTGCTGGGATCTTGAACTAGCATCAAATTAATTCTTTCGATCTTGAAAGAGAGCATTATACAATTCCAAAACCACCTAGACGTCGACACCGTAGCATCAGTAGGTCGAGGAGCACGCAAACTTTGCGTAGAAAAGAGACCATAACTTGCTTCAGAATAATGCTAAGCATCTAGGAGCAGCATATCTGGAATCAGTGTTTCAAGCTGATTCCAAAAATGTGTGTCTCATTTCAAAAGGCAAATCTAAGTTAGTATCCTTACCGTGTAACATGTAAGTTGTACATTTATTAAGAGAACAGTAAGTATGAGAGAAAATTATTTTGAGATCTCTGAAGTTCAGTCCTTCGACGGGAATTTTCTTGTTTGGGCCACATTCGACACAGCACCGTCCTGAAATTACTCTCTATTAACAACATTGCTTTCTTCAAGGCGAGGCAATTTAGATAGATAAGGTGGCTGTAGCCACGCTTCCGAAAAAAAATTTTAATAAAGCCATTTGAGTTTTAGAAAATTTTTGAACATTATTTTGATTGTTTTCAAGTGAAAACGAGCCGCTCACACAATTTTTTTTTACTTATAACACTATTTTCAAAAATTTCGCGATCCATTCTCGGGGAAGGGGGGGGGGGCTCGCGCCCCCACCCCTTCCCTCGGTCCGTCACTGTTGTATATGTATGTATGTGTATGTGTATGTCAGTGGCGGCCCCAGGATTTCGTATTCAAATGAAGGTGCGTGGTGTTAGCCACGCACTCCGAAAAATTTTTTGGGGTGCTTGCTAAAATTTTTGCGGGTCCATAACTCCTAAAATCAAGAAAGAGGAGGCGTGGCTGACGCCACGCCCTCGAAAAAAGAGTTTTTTATAAGGCTAATTTGAATTCTTAAAAAGTTCAAAAATTATTTTAACAATTTACAAGAATAAATAAGTCACTTGCACATTTTTATAACCTACGTAAATAAACTTCAAAAATTTCGCGACCCAGGGCCCCCCCTCGCCCCCTCCCCCTCGGTCCGCCACTGATGTATGTGTATGTGCGTGTTTTGCAAATCAGATACAGACTTGTGTGTTTTGCACATCATATAGGCAGATGACACAACTTTCTAGAAGGCCTGTAGACCTTTCCGACCACTCCCGATCAGCTTATCATAGATACTTCCGCGGCCATCCGCAGCGCGCTGCCCATTGCTTCCAAGGCGCCTCTTAACATATATGGGAGTTTATTACTCCATTCACTCCATGTTGTTTTGTATTATTGCTATATAGTCCTTCTATATGTAAACGAGCCACAACAGAAGACAGTGACGAATTTTTGCGCGCTCAATCTTAAGAGCATCTGTATTTGAGGTTTCCGTTTTTGTTTTCCGAAAACTTGGAGTTAGGTCGATTCCCTTAAGAGTAAATAAGAGTAAATACTCTAAAGTGATAAATCCAAAGTTTTCCGCGCTGCCTGTGCGACGCGGAGACACATATGGGAAGCTGGCTAGGGCGCACTATCTATGCATAGGCCAATTCTAAGCCCTTTTCTTCCATTTGTATGGCCACATCGATGTCAAATTGCTCATCATAATTGCTTATCTGCAGGTGACATCCCTAAAAGGTTGGTACAACAGCCATGAACGTTCTCCGAACAAGCATTGGGATGTACCAAAACAGAGACACTAACTGATTACACTATTAACAAATTAAGGAAAAACAATAAACAAGCTAGCAAGTAGAAAATTTGAGAGTTGAGGACATGGTCTGGCCACACGAAGTAATGTTGCCATTTTCCGTAATTCTATCACATGCGGAGAAGATCTAGTGCTAACGTTCATGTACAGCTGTGGCATCGACAGCAAGTAATTCCCCTTTTATAAAATTTCCGTTGCCAAGCGCGCAAACACGTCTGCTCCGGCGACGTAATGTTGTCGGAGCATTATTGTGCGCTGGAGCAGCTGGGAAATCTCTTTGAATTTTGGAGGCCTGTAACTAGACGGGAAGAAGGGGCATAGAGCGATTCGAGGACGTATAGATAGATAACAGGATGTTGAGTAGAATTATGTAGAAGATCTGAATAAATTGTGTGGAGGAGGAAAAGTTTATAACTTTTATGGCTTTTTCTTTCCACAGCCACCTCATTATCTCTCCAGGTGGCTGGAAAGCACCCCGAAAAAGTTTGCCAGAGCGAGGACCGTATCTAGCTAGGCGGAGTGGATTTGAGGAACTTCAAAAACTATAATAGCTTGTAGGGTTCGCATACAGATCAAAGTTATATGAAAAATTTGAAAGATTTATGTGAAGTGAGGGAAATTGATGATTTTGGTTTCTTTAAGCCATCTCAGGTGGCTCTCCAGACGGCTTAAAAGTTGTTAAACTTAGAGAAAAGGTTGCCACGCTTTTATCACATAATTTTTTCATGTTTTTTCACACACAGTTCGAACTTCCCATTGCCCATCTACACCTTAATTTTGACGTCGTATAATCTCCTCTTCACTGTAAACGAGCCCTTTCTTTACTTGGGACACGGTTTTGAATTGCTGCGCTTGCACTAAGCATATTGGAGAAGAAAATTGTAGGTTTTGCAGAGATTGAGATTGAGTAAGGCACTGATGAGCACTTATGGACGCTGATATATGTATTCCTTTCCGAAGCTCCGTCTCAGACCCCGCAAAAACGATACCCCCTTTGCTTTTCACCCCCAAACCATATCCAGCTTGCCCGGTGAACCACCTATACCGGGCCCTGGTTCAAAGTTTTTTTTTCATAAATTTCACTGCAAATTTGTATCGTGTCGAGTGTTCTTTTTACGTTGTTCCCTAATGCTAGTGGTTTTCTTCTAATGGTCAACAACTGTAAGTTTGCATTTTTTGAATATAATTAA
Organism: Cylicocyclus nassatus; assembly: GCA_958299035.1. NCBI lineage: Eukaryota > Metazoa > Nematoda > Chromadorea > Rhabditida > Strongylidae > Cylicocyclus > Cylicocyclus nassatus. Next base: position 34,135,001 of record CATQJL010000316.1, read on the forward strand.
TGCAGTAAACTTCCGAATCGAATGATGTGTTAAAACAGTTTTGTTTTGTTTTAGCGTACTTGTTGATTTGAAAGATATTATCGCGAACGACTACAAGCTCGCTTAGTGGAATCTATCGATAACAGCAGGCTTATAAGAGTCAGTTGTATGATTTTCTGTCCATCTCTTGAAGTCAAGGACCTAATTATAAGATGTTTTTTAATCATTTTCTAAACTCTAGGATCTAAAGAGCATCAAACGTATTAATAAGCATAGTTAAATTCGGCTGATTTTCTTGGACATGACAAGCTTCCCGTTTGTGCTCCACTCTCTTCAAGTTTGCAGTGAGATTCAAGAAAAGAAACTTTGAACTCAAAATGTTCGAAGGTGTGAAGCAAAACCACTAGCATATGTGAAAACCATGATGAAAAACCCCTAACCAATTTTCACCCACAGTTGGATGATTATCGCTACTGAAATTTGAGTTTGATTCCTTCGAAATCGCGTGAGTTTTGCTGAATCCGGGCTGAGACTACTGTGTGCACGGACCAGTTCTGCATACGATGCTAGTCAGACTATTGTGTAGAATGCGTAAATGACAGCTCGTGTAACCTACGTTGCGGCATGTCCTTCGGAAGGTAAGTTCCCTCACTCCATCGGGCGTGCACAAAGCCATCATGCAATCTCGCAATTTATTTGTGCGATCTTCTTGCATTAGAACCAAAAACGTTCAGAAGATACGGAAAAAAATTGGAGTCAACGTTCTATGCTGCATCTAATGGCATCTTGTTCGAATTGGCCGCTTCGACTTCTGAGGGAGTCTTTGCCAGGGCGATGACTCTGAACTACGGTCCCTTGGCGACCTTGCGAGACATTGCACATTGCAAGAAAAATACTCAGAATGAGATTGTAAAGATTTGACCAAGAGGTGAACACGAGAAAGCACATCTAGTACATGTTGTCATGTCTAACAATGACAGTGATAAATTGTAAAGAACTGTTTTACGATTAGTATTGGCCAAATAGTTGCTTTGCGAAAGGATCATGTTCAAGGAGATCGCCAAAAAACCATATTAATTCTAAATACATTTCCTTGAAGCAGCGTTCCACTTTGTAAATCAGGAACATTCTGCTGACTCACTTGTTAAGAACACTATAATTTTGAGCTAACTTGAAAAAGTGGTCATAAATTTAAATCAAATGTTAAGGATGTTTTTCATACTTGTGCATTGAGTGCCTCACATTAGTCACACAGAAACACCTGAATCTTGCTTCTTTGGTTCGGTCATGCTCAAATAACCCCTTTCATCCGAAATTGTTTGTAACTTTCGTAAATTTTTTGTACCACCAGCAAGTAGTAATACGCTCATGCACAATCGCTAGACAGGAACGAAAGAAAATGTGTTTCTGGTTTGAATGGGAGTATGGATCGTTCTTTTCACAGTCGACAAATTCGAAACGCTACCTGTCTGAGACGTTCGATGACCGTGTGACGCCATTCTGCGCATCTTCATAGCATGATTCTCTACTCGGCCATTTTGGGTTTGCTTTGGATTGCAGCTTATGGCGAAGCATTCAGAAGGTAAGCTGAATTTGTGGTAGACTCTTAACTAACAATGTAATTTTTATCAGCACTTTCTAATTGATCGATTGCCGAATGAGCCAAGATAGACGTGTGCAAAACCAGCGCTCATAAAAACTTTAAAGACTAATTCTATTAACTGATTTTCTGATTTTGGTGCGATTAGGTCTTGTTGTCGTATAACAAATTCACGAAAAGGCCGGTTTTTCGGTGACTGCCATTTTAGACCAGAGCATATTTCGCAATATTGAGTTTGCGTAATATTTTCTGGCCACTGATGATTCCTAAGGTCTGAAGTGTTAATGTTCCGTAAAGTATTTCAAGAGTTGTATACAAAAGTTTACTCATTTTGCCCAAGAAATTCCATCGTGAACTAGCAAAATCAAAAACCTCGGAAAGCATACGACCCACGGGTGAGTCGTATTGTCCGAAATGGCAGAACATACGGCCCACCGGTGGATGGTATTGTCGTGAATGTGTTGGCAAAAGGGATTTCCAATTTTCGAGGCAATGAGTAGTATACGTGGTATGCGCGTAACCCACCAATTCAATGGGCAACGGTTCATTTGCAATTTTCTACGCATATTACGCTTGGCATGAAGTTTTCAAGTCACTAGGTTATCTCTCAATTTGTCTCAATTTGTAATAAGAGACACAGCACCACAACACTGAATATTCAGTATTAACCTTTTCAGCAAGAACGATCACAAAATACTAGGTTGGCTGAAAAATAATTTTGATCGCTTTTAACGGTTTGTAGAAATGTCACGGATAGATTTGTGTATATGAACATGGTACCATTCGAAGTAAATCAAGGAGAATCGATGGTAAAGTTTGTTTTTTCAAAAGTTTCTTGATAGCGAAATGTTGCAGGAAAGCAAAAAAGCCAGATTTTTTCGTCAAATTTCCGAAAAATCGTGCTTCAAAAAGCAAATTGAGATTGTATGCAAAGTCCACGAATGGTACGCACACTTACAAATTACACTTACAAACAGATTACAGCCTTCATTATGGTTTGCCATGTAAGCAAAAGTTGTATTCAGTCAGCTACCAAATTACACGTCTATGCACTTACACTTACTACTTACAAGTTGAGACGAAACTTGGAAAGTCAAAAAAGTGGTTTTTTGGAACGCTAGCCATCTAAGGTTACAACGCTCTTTGATCACTTTTAAAAAATCTGTATAACAAGTATGTGATAGTAAAAACTTGAGGCTACCAGCTCATAAAAAAATCATAATCAAAGAACAGGCACTCGGGCTTTTGTGGGGCTCCGGTATCGTCAAAAAAATTATTTATTAGCCAACCTAACACAATAATCTTCACATGTATTACTGTTTGGAAGGAATTGATTAGACCGGGTCGTTGTACATCTCTCATTACTCTCCTCAACTAGAAGGCCAAGCTCTTTATATAGGCACAAACATTACAAACATATTTTAAATAACGCACTACCTGACTGTTGAAGATAGTTGTCACGATGATATCCTAATAACAGGGCCGGTAGTAATCCCCCCGACCTGGCGGCAGGTCTGGTCGGCAGGTCGCTGGCACCTTTTCCGTGAGGTTGCCAGAAAGTGAAACCCCAAATTTAGGCGGTCCCAGGCCTATTTCCAAAAAATTTTCTCGATAAAGATGCCGCCTAGACTTTGTAAAAAACTCCATAGAAATCTGCGGTTCTAGAAATCCTTCTGTGGGAAAATGTCTGGAAGCGCAGAAGGAGCTGCCGGCAACTTCGCGATGTAAGTTGCCGGCAACCTGCCGGCAGCTCGTCGAAATCCGCGAGATGGCAGCTGCCGGCAGGTCAGAGAGCACGGGAAATAGCATGCTCTTTTGAGAGAGGGAGCTGCCGGCATCTCGACGTGCCCCTACCACGTCGAGGTGGTGGCACCTTTGCCGACGGCGTCTGCGAGTTTGCGAACTGCGGCGATATCACACAATTTACGTCAGGCGAAAAAAAAATCAAAAATTCTACTTTTCGTCAAAAAACTATCGTTTTTCTCATTATACGAGTTTTTCTTTTTTAAAACGACGATTTTCTTGCAGAGAAAAAATCCAGTAATGCCTTAGAATCATAAAGAACATCATCTTTTTTGGCAATCCCTTATAAATCTCGTTTGCACTGATTTCGCCTCTCTCTCGCTCATATCAATCAGCTGTTCTTTCAGGTCAAAGTCTCTCACGCAATGTATCGATCCCTCTTACAGGCAGCTATTTACCAGCGCGTTCCTCCTATTGCTGGTGCAAACGGCAATCGCTGACGGAGTGGTCGAATGGCTAACGTTGTGGCACTTCAAGTTAACGCACACAGGTTCGACCGCACGCGAGGTAGCAATTTTGCGGCTGTCTGCGTCATTAAAATTTAGTGTGCGAAATGATTGCGTGCTAAGGTGATATAAGATTATTAAACCCTACAATCACTCCGCGAGCTGCCGGCGGAGTTGGCATCTTTCCGCGATGTGTGCCAACTTGCCGGCATCTTTGATGCCACCAGGTAGGGTAGATTACTACCGGCCCAGATGGCAAGCCATAGAAATTTAGGACGAATGACAAATGATGTTTTCGAAATTCATTGGGATGTTAACTACGTTTTGCAAGTTTTTCCTTGACTTTCCTCTTTTGGAATATGGTGCATT